>CABFWB010000117.1:3556-25025 GCA_902151455.1 Timema bartmani | reverse complement strand
CCCCCCCCCCCCCCAGAAACTAAGGTTGGTGAATTTCTGGTGGCAAAAAAGGAAAAAAAAAGTTTTAGAACGGTTTGACAAGAAATCGAAACCAGCAACAGGCTTGAAAATGTTTCTCATTTCCATTCTTAAAGCCTTTACCAGCTGTGACGTCACGGAGGATCAAGAAAGGATTTCTTATGTTAGTGAATTTACGTTTTATTTAGCGAGCTTTATAAGATATAACATTGAAATAGAAACCATAAATATTTAAATAATTCAAAAAATAGTCCAAAAATGACACGAAATTATTATTTTTATCTTGAAGTGTTTTTTTTTATTATTTTTTTATAAAATCTTTACAACCTAAACTATTAGGCTTGGTCATGAAAATGGCCTGTAGGAGTCTTCTTCCTGTCAGGATGTAGATTAAAAAAAAGTCCGCGGAAGCAAATGTCTATTTAGAATATGAAACAAGAAATATCTATATTTATAAAGCAAGCCAATGTTTTCAAGGGGCAAAAATTATAGTTATTGTGTAAACTCGTCAGACGAAGAGGGAAAGTGTTATCAGTAGATAAACTAGAGGCCTCACAGGGTGAACTGCTAATTTTTTCCTCCCTCTCAATTTCCTACTCTTTCGTACTAAGTGTGTCCCATTTTATCAGATTATTTGGGAAGGTGGTCGTGAAATCCACACGGGTAAAATATACAAGTAGCTGTGATTTTCTAATATTTCTTTATAAACGCTTGTCTTACTACCCGTTTGGGCTATACGCTTATGTAATAATTACCCTAATGGTTGTAGGGATTAGCAAGTTTATATTTAGAGGAAGTGTACCTGCATTTGCGTGGATGAATAGTGTAAAACAAATTTGGAAAAACAACCTTCGGTACACCCGACCGACCTACCTCGGTGGCGTAATTAGCTAATGCACTAGTTGTGTTGAGCTAGACTGTCGATGACGGGTAGATCAAGGTTCGAATCTCGCTCGGGGTGAAATAGGAATGTTTTATCATAAATTGTTTTCCACTCTCCTTCCACGCAAATGCGAGTTTACTTCCTCTGTATTCAACCTTCTCAATTCCTAACCCATTAGAATAATTAGTACGTAACCGTATAATCCTAACGGGTAGTAAGACACGTTGCTAAGTATTATTATTATTACACTCGACCGAGATTCGAACTTTGATCTTCTCGTCATCGGCAGTCTAGTCCAACATGATAGCAGCGCGTTAGACCATGCTGCCACCGAAGTGGGTACTTTCTGAAAAGATGGTGTTGGTGAACTTCTGCCTCTCAGCACATATAGCATTGTTTCCCTGTCACCCAGCGAGGAATATCGAACCTGTCGAAGACAACGCGAATCGAAGGTTTCAACCCAATTTGGGCCACGCTGCTGGACGGTGGCTCTGTTGTTCTTTGTGACCTATTTAACCGGGGCCAATCTACCCTACCACCCGTTGGGTAACGTCAATTCTACGTCTATTTCCCCTGGACCTCATTTCCTGTCTGTAATCAAATTTATACAACAAAGTAGGCTTGGATCTCTTGTCTATATTCCCTTTTTTCCTTTAATTTCATTTCCAGTTACTTTTTTCTTTTTTGCTTTGGAGTGCCTGGTTGGAAGAGAGTTAAAGTTCTGGGAAATTTATATAGACGAATCTTGTTTGAACTTATTCATTTAATGATTGATTAAATAGAAAAGCTATTATATTTTTAATTAAGGTTATATCCGCATCTAATTATCATATTTTGCCAAACCCTTCCTTCACCTCTGACAAGACGTGTATTAATCATAACTTGTGAATGTGAGGAATGCCAGGCCTCCACCGTGGTTCGGATTCCACATTAAACTGTAGGTCCTCCATTTCATCTCACAATCACCCTACCATTGCATATTAGCTTATGTTCGTATAACCAGCTAATAGTAGTAGTTATCATATTCTTTAAATTTAAAAATGACACCTAGACACGATAATCAAACCCGGGACCTTTGGCCAAAGGTCCCGGGTTCGATTCCCGTGTCCAGGTGTCATTTTTAAATACAAAGAATATAATTCAATTTATTATATTGAATCATTATATATTAACTAAACAAGATTCCAAGACTATATGTTTCACGATGAACGTTATTATAAAAACATTTATGATCTAGAAATATTCAAGAGAAAATCTTACACACAAAATATATAGTATACAATCTCAGAAAATATAGCTAATTTTTTTTAGTTTAGTATTTAAAATATTTTAATATTTGATTTGTGCTATTTTATGGATATTGTTATTTTAGTAATTGTCTGTGCAGGATTTTAGGAGTACTTATTATTTGGCATTTATAAGCGCATCGACACAAATGTCATTAGTGCCTCGTAATCAAATTATCTTAAAAAAATAGTAAAATCCCCGCAAGGGTATTATTATCGACATGATTAAATTGTGTAATATTAACTTTGAAGAAGCAACACTTTACTGCCAGTAACCAAAAACAAACGGAACCCTTTTTAGTGGCTGAATTGGCTAAGGTGGGGGTCGGCAACATTTTTTGAGCCCCAATCGTTTAAAAACACTTAACTAAAGTCCCGTGATCCTCCATCGGTTTTCCCACTCCACTTTTGCTATTTATTTAGGTACATACATCTAAAAGTTATTCCTTTATTCAATATTTACTCAAATACCTACGTTCCAACCTTTATAGAAAACAACTGTTGAACAAATAAAATATATATTTTTATATTCAACTATTTAAATTTCTTATAACATTACCGATCATGACTGATAAAGATTATTATGATCATACTCAAATATTATTTGAAAGTACTTGATACATTTTCAAGTGTGAAAGACTCAAAGATTGACTTTTAGGGACGATGTAGTTTTATTACGTGATCTCTTGAAAATTGTCGCAAGATCAACCGATCGACCGCGAACGACGGGACTGTCGACCCTTCAAGGCGTCTCTCTCGTGTTATACTGACCTGCTGAAGAGTGGTAGATCTGGGTTCAAATCCCGGTTGGTTCTTTTAAGGTAGGTTTCCCCTAAATGGTTTCCCGCTCTCCTTCCACGCAAATTCGTGTAGGTCACCTCTGAAATAATTATTCAATCATCCCTACGCCATTAGCGTAATTATAATATATGCGTATAGCCTTAACAGGTAATAAGACGCGCTTATTAAAGAAAAAAATAATACTCAAAACATTCGCAGTGTCAGTTTGCTGATATCTAGCTCATCTCTGAGTAACCTTTAATACCAACATGTGCAGAAACTTGAATTATCTCCACCTGGAGGACCTATCTCCAGTTGATTGGGCCCGCTAAAAGACAGTTAATAGTTAATTATTGAGTTCTCTGCTCTCTGTGTTAATGCTTTTTTTGATCCATCCCGTTTCCCACGACTCTTTGAGTCATGACGTAATACAAAAAACTGTGTTCAAGGATTGCCTTAAATTGTTGTAGACTTAGAATAGAGGGGGTATGAGAGCCTCCCGGGGACCAAACACCGACACACCAACTATACAGGAGGAACTGCAGTCTTGTGGAGAAAAGCTTTCTCTCCGCTCTCTCATAGTTGCCAAATCTCCTCGCTCTCAGTTATTTTTGAGAGGTGGTGTGCTGGGGTAGGTAGAGCTACTGGAAACCTCGACTAACCAGCGTTGCGAAACTTATCTTATATTTGAGGGGAGATTGACCACACAAAAACAAGTGAATGACAACGCTGTTTCCAAATAATAGCCACCCGTTTCAGTGGCCGCGTGGTCTAACGCGCTACTCTCTTGTTGGACTAGACTGCCAAACACGGGGCGATCAGGGATCTATTCCAGTCGGGTTCATTGATGGTGGTTTTCACCTGAATGGTTTTCCACTCTCCTTCCAAGCAAATGTAGGTGCGTTTCCTCTCAATTAAAAAAAATCTTAAACCATGAGGGTATTTAGTACATATGCGTATAGCCCGAATGGGTAGTAATACTTGGTGCTAATAATAAAATAAAAAAGTAGTTCTCTCAAGAGATGACATCCAATGTAGTTACTGTCATGGAAGTTTTTCTAGTGCAAATTTCATTATCATTGTACACGACGACTAGGGGTATATCGTGGAGTGTTAGCAGGGTAAGCAGAGCTAGTTATTTTTTAAAACCTCATCTTACTACCCGTTCGGTTTATACGCTAATGTACTAATTACGCTAGTGGTTTTAGGGATGAGAAAGGTTATATTTATAGAAAGTGTATCCAAATTTGCGTGGAAGGAGTGTGGAAAAACATTTAAGAAAAAACCACCCTTAATACACCCTACCGAGATTTGAGCCTCGATATCCCCGTATTCAGCAGTCTAGTCTACTGCGATATTAGCACCTTAGACCATGCGGCCACCCAAATGGGTCAGCATAAGTTGAAACTGAACCTAGTATATGTTCTCACCACCGAATATAACACTCATGGGTCAGGTATCAACGGAAATATATCCTCATGTGACATGTCTATGTATGATCGGTCGAATAGGAACCTTGTGAGGAATAACATATGGTGGGTTCAGTTCCAATAATCTCTGCTTACTCTGTCAACACTCCGCCCAATGCCACTGGCGACGACCATGACACATTATTATACACTTCTTTACGAACAACTAAACTCTTAAGGCCCTTGGCTCTGTCGAGTGCAAGTCTAAAACCTATTTTGTGGGATGGTGGGCGGGAGAGTGAAAGGCGTGCCATGGCTTCCCAACCGACCAAAGTATCCTTCCACGCCAACAAGAAAAGATAGATCACGGAAAACGTAGATGGCGCTAGCTAGCTTGCGGAAAAATCATACATTTAGAAATTTCAGTTTTCTCGAGAAAGAGTGAAATTTTTATAGTAATATTTTCAACAACTCTTCTAAGATATTGTATCAATGTTTATTAGGTGTTACATTTTCTTATTTCTTGTTGTGCAGCTAGCAGTTTTCTATTGAAAAATGTCAAAATTATTTATATTTGATCACTGTTAAAATTATAGAGGAGGTGTGTATGTAAAAAGTATAACTTACCGGTAATCAACATGCTTCTATTCTTGAAGAAACTGTTCCCGAAAACAATATTGCAAAACAATAAAAAAAAACTTTAAGTTAACCGTTTGTTCCCATGGGTCTGTATTTCCATGCCAAATGAAAAGGGCCAATCGCCTTAATACATTTTTTCCTCACCGCATCCTACTTTAAAAAAAAATTATTTGAGATCTTTAACGTGCACTTTTTGACCCGACTGATTATAGGCCTATCAGCACACGACTTATAAAACTAATTTAAATCTAGAACAGACAAAACACCCAGTCCTCTTACCGTTAATTCATCACTTTGAAAGAGGAAACCCAAATTTCACCAATGATAACTTTTTCGGCCATCCAATGTCGCTTCTTACTACCTGTTAAGGTAATACGTGTATATGATAATTATTAATTAGTCTAACGAGATAGTAATGATGAAGGAAGTATTTTAGAGGTAATCTACCCAGATTTGCGTATAAGAATAGGGGGAAACCATTTTGGGAAAACCACTTTCACTAAACCCGGCCGGAATTCAAACCCCAATCTCCCAGCCGTCAGCAGGCCAGTCTTAACACGAGATTGAAGCTTTAGGCCAGAGGTCTGCAACCTTTTTGGTCCCCAATAGACTTATAAACTAATTAAAGGTCCCACGATCACCCAAGGTTTCCCCGATATATTTTTCTCTCTTTTTTTATTGTCGATACATCTTATGTTTATTCCTTAAAATCAAACTATCTCAAATTATTATTCCCTCACCTTTCTAAAATTGTTAAAAGCAATTTTTGAAAATTTTAATCTAAAAAATTAGCCTTATGAGTAAACTAGCCTTTGTTTAGAGGCTAGGGTAAAACAATAATATAATAATTATGAAATATAGCTCTATAACATACTGTATGGATATCAAGATTGAATAAAAGCCATCAAATCGTTTCTGATCTAGTCCCAGTAAAATATAGGCAGACAAACTTGACATAGACCTACCTGGGGAAATAACAGAATTGTAAACTCCTATTTTTTGGGTTCAGGGTTGTATACAACGTAAATGTTTCCTAACCTCAATGTCAACCGGCCCCTGGTAGCTGACTTAGAGGCCCTTAGTTCAATTCTCGGTTGATACCAGGTTGTTTATTCCCCTACAAACGGAATAATTCCCATGGTCACCAGGGTTTGGTTAATTAGGGTTAATTTAATTTAATATCTTCATTGATTTAACCTCGTCATATTCACTATCATCATCCTCTCACCTCATCGGGCCAATGAAAGAGCCTCAGCGGAAAAGATGTACGATTAGCACATTTGGGCGTCTCCTGGGAAATCGTACATTAGTACATTAGCAAAACTGAGCTACATATTTCTGTAACTTAGACATGCTATTATTATTATTACTAATATTATTTTCTGTACGTAAAATATTTCACTACTATAATACCGGATGTTTATGTGAGATAGGAGACAGTTGTTCCACAGTAATTCAAAGTATGAGAACCACGGCTTTAGACTTGTGTTCGACCCCCCCTAATGCCGGGATCACGATCAACTTAAACTTAACTTAACGTAACTTAACGTAACTTAACGTAAAGAACCTCCTTGTGTGTTTAAATGGAAGCGATCACGATGCACTTAACTTAACGTTGACTTGCAGTTAACTTAACGTAAGAGATGTCCTGGGAGGTCTTTTACTTTACTTTACGTTACTTGAAGGGTATCACGTGATCTAGCCAGCCAATCATTATGCGAGTGACGTCATCAGGGATATTTAGTAACTCATTTGTTGGTATTATGACTAATGTTTACTCTTTAGCGTAAGTTCTAGTGATCAGACATTGAAACAAATTAATTAAACTAAAATAGGAAAGCTAAATTTATCCAAAAAAAATTGTAATAGATATTTATTATATCGGTTGAAAACTATAAACATTCACAGATCATCACTGTAAAACTAGTACAAATCACAGATCATACTCGAGAATGAAGATGTTTGGCTTGAATTGTTACGTTAAGTTACGTGAATCGTGATCACACATACGTTAAGTTAACTTTAAGTTAACGTTACGTTAAGTTACGTTAAGTTAACGCTAAGTTGATCATGATCCCGGCATAACCACTTAGCCACGTAGACTAGCATGACTACAAGTAATGTTTCGTCATTCCTCAAAAGGCTGATGTAATATTGGTTGTTTGTGTTACTTTATCCCTTGAGATTCCTCAGGGAAAGGTTGTGTTGCCTTTTGACTCGTTTACTTTGGCCCTACGCTCCCCCCCACCCCCCTCGCTCTCTCCCTTTACACAGCTTCGGAGCATGTTATATATAGTTACAAGAGAGCTTACAAATAAACTTTCTGGTCAACAAACCATAACGAGATATTTGTCCAAACGTATGCCCCCTCAGGTAGTAGAGAGTTAAAGGAAATATTTGTTTTTAATTTTCGGTTTTAATGTTCACACTTTAATAAGTGAATACCCGCTTCGGTGGCCGCATGTTCTAAGGCACTACTCTCGCAGTAGACTAGACTACTAATGACGGGGAGATCGAGGTTCGAATATAGGTTTGGTCTACTTGGGGTGGGTTTTTTTTCCAAAATGGTTTTCCACTCTATCTCTACGCCAATATGGGTACACTTCCTCTAAATATAGCCTTCCTAATCTCTAAAACCACTAGCGTAGTTAGTATTTACTAATAGCCCTTTCTCTCTTCCTCTGACGAGTTTACACACTCACTATACTATTTGCGTCTTGAAAACATTGACTTGCTTTTTTAAAATTACCTTTCCTTGGTTTCCTATTCTAAATAAACATTTGCTTCCAAGGAAATTTTTAATCTACATCGTGGCAGGAAGACTCCTAAAGGCCCTTTTCATGACCAAGTCAAATGGATTAAGGCCTTAAGCTGTATATGATTTATAAAAAAAATACTTTTACAAAAAAAACTACTTCAAGATATAAGTAATAACTTTGTGACACTAAAAGACTATTTTTAGAATTATTTTAATGTTTGTTTTTTGTTTCAACGTTATACCTTTAAGACTCGCTGAATATAATAATTAGCACCGTGTCTTACTAACCGTTCGGGTTATACGCTTAATTACCAATTACACTAATGGGTTAGCAATTGGGAAGGATGAATAAAAAGGTAGTGAACCCGCATTTTTGTGGAGGTAGATTGGAAAACCATAATGGATAAAGCACCCCAGTTCACCCGAGCGAGATTTGAAACTCGATCTTCCCTTCCTCGGCAGTCAAGCTCAACATGAAACTAGCGCGTTAACTAACTACGCCACCGAGGTGGGTCTCGCTGAATAAAATGTAAGTTTATTAACATGGGAAATTCTATCGTTACCTGTCTTGACGTTACAGGTAGGCAAAGTCCTAAACGATTTTCCAATATCTTTCCACGCAACTGACTTTCCATTTTCTCTTAGTTCTAATTTAAAATGAAATTTAGTAATCACTGTGAAAAAAGTTATTAGTAACTATCATATTCCAAATTAATTAACAATTACAATTTTTTTTACCACTGTTAGCCCAAAAAATTTAATTTGTCTGAAAATACATACAACATTAAAATATTGATTTCTACATTACTCGTAGATTGTTATTATATGAAATATTATATTTAATTTTAGACTGTATACTCGCAGGAGACAAATACAATAACAAAACTTAATGTAGTATTGGAAATGTTATATTAAATTAAGTTAAATTAAAACCAATGGGTTTGAGAAAAAAGGAGGAAAATTTTTACTCACTTTCCGGTAATTTTTCAATTTATTTTTTGCGTATTGCGGCTATTAGGGTATAGAGGCTACATTGTTCAAAAACGGTAAAGATTTTATAACTAAAATATATTTTATGTGTCAAAAATCTTATTTGATATACATTCCACAACATATAGTTAGTATATCTAATAAAATGCTTATTTAAAAGTAAGCCTTCGATTTTTAAACACAATAGTGTTTTTTTAATGGCTCAAATATTCGGCTTACACTCAACTTATTTCACATTAGAGCAGCTATTTTATAAATGTACTCTTATTTTTATATGTAATTTTTTTCACCTGTAAATACATTTAAGAAAGGTCAAACTTAATACCAATTATTATATAAGTTTAAAACAAAACTCTTAAGTTGTTGAATATACACAAAATTATTATTAGGTTCATTTAATAAATAATAATCGACTAAATGTTTTGTTTTAAGTCACAAAATAATTGATACATTTTAATTAAAAAATCATAAAATAATAAACGAAGTTTTAAATAATAAATTGATCATACACACCGCATTTTAAAATATTATGTTCATTGTTTCATGGCACTACTATGAAATCTATCAAAATTATGCAGTTATTGAAATTTTTATATAAAAATAATACCCCGTCACAAATCAACCTTCTTGTATACTTGTCTACATGACGTAAAAACTTGAGGAAGAAAAAAATAATATCATTCCATCAATATACGACCTTTTTTATCATCATTTTAATTTTGTTGTAAAGATAATTGAAAAAACATATCATTTAACATTTTAGAAAACATTATCTTATAGTATTGATTTTTAACAAAACTAAAAAAATTATTTTCTAATTTTTTCATCTATATGCTATGAGTTACGACCTCACTAAAATTATATTATAAAATTGAAAACAGGGTAGGAGAAGCCATCTACTGAGCTAAAATGAAAACTAAATTCAAATGTTAGTTCCGAGTTTATTGTATAGATGTCAGATTACATATGTAAGTATTGAACCTTTCCATATTGGGAGTATTTTTAATTCAAGTTTTCAGCTGAATAAAATTCCTTCATTATCTATATAGGTATTTGATTCACCCTATTAAATACAGTCCGTTCGTAAGTTTATCAGCTTAGAACGCTTTTGGGTATTGATACTTGTAAATTAAAAGAAAGATTAGCTAGTAAAATAATTAAAAAAACAACTAACATGGGAGAAAAATTCTTGAGTTTTATTCAGGAAGTTTTTTATTTTTCGATGCTTATATTGAAGTAATAAATGAGATTAAAAATTTAATTAAATTCATCGTTTTATTTTTTTTATCCTTGTTCTTTTCTTTATTTACATCAAACCTTCTTCTATTTTTATCGTTTGTTTTTATTCACTTTTTTATATTCGTTGGTATTTTATTTTTCGTTTATAAATAATACCTAATTACTTATTTTTCTGAAATGTTAGATATTTCTTAATGTTGGTTGAACTAGATTGACATTTAATTAATCTTTATAGGGAACCCAACTTCAATACGTAACTAAATAAAAACTTAAGACAAAATCGATTTATTAATTCTACATCATTAAGACGTTAGCAGGTTAGATAAAAAAAAAAGATATAGTTCTCTGTACACGTGGGCTCATTTGATTAAAATTTAAATCGCCGATAGAAAAAACTCGGAATAATGCGTAGAATTTGATCTGTACTATTTAAATTAAAGTGATTGGTCTGCTCCACATAAGAAATTTAGTACAAGACTATAAATATGTATTGAGGGTAGGCTTAAATATATGTTTTATTAAAATATTGTCGTTTAATGTAGGACCCACATATTATTTTATTATCCTCTTATATAAATATGGCTACAGAAATAAGATCCTCAAGTAAGTTTTCTATTAAAAATATATCACATGCGTAACACTTTAACAGCTCCAAATAATAAGAAAATAACTGAAGTAATTCTTCTAAAAAAAGTTTAATGTGTGGGGAATTAAATAGAACCTAGATTAATCTATATTTCGTAGTTTTAGATCATACTTATTGTACACTATAGTAATTTTAATTCACTTTAGTTGATTTAAATTAGAATCCTCCATTTTGGTTTTAGATTTCATGTAGGATTTGTTTCTTCTTAATAGATTATAAATAATACAACTGTAAAAACTATATATGTTTTGACTTTAAGTATTTTACAAAAATATAATTATATAGCTAATTTTTCTGCTTGCACCTATTTAAAAGTATTATTACATTATTTTGTTGGTGATAATTAATACCAAACACAACCATGGAACAGAATTCAAATTTAAAGTATTTATTTTAGTCGGCTGTAGTAAATAAAATAATAGTTGTGATTATATTCAAAAATTTTATATTATTTATTAAATAGGTGATATGACTAATACATAATTGTGTATTTATTGTTCAGATGATTTAATGTAATAAATAACAGCTTGTAAAAACATATGCGCTGAGAGTAAAAATTGTTAGTTAAAAGGTCGTTAGAAAATATTTGTCTAGACCAAAGATGGCGCTTATATGCCAGACCCTCTCTTTATAGTCTCTCTCAATGTATCTCACCTGTTTGAGATCAATACGTCAGCCCAAGAGCTCGTGCGTCGTATTCTATCATCTGTTTCTTTTTGGTGGGAGTGTGACTATAGGTAAGTCGCTAAATACTTCACTTTTAATATTATAATATTGTCATTATTTAATATAGTGTCAGGTTGTGATATTTAGTTAGAGTCACAACTGGCCAAATATTTTTTCAAACGTTCCATTTAAATCGGCTTTTGGTTTAAACTGTTGTATTTTGATTCACTTAAGTAATAAAAACTTGTTGGCATGTTTGACATTTTGGCGCCTTTCTATTAGAGTATTTTATTATTTTACTCATTAGCATCAAATAATTTGATAAAAATCTACATCTAATTACGTTAGAAATTCATATTCGTTTATGTCAAGAAGTATTAAAGTTCTATTTTCAAATACTGTTCCATATGGTATGTATGTATGTATGTTATCACGAATATCAAATAATAACATATAAACTAGAATAAATAAATAGGTTTTCATATTTTAAATTTTTATTCGTATTATTTAATAGTAAAATTTTATTTAAAAATGTTATTTTTTTTTATATTTGACAGTAAATTGAAGAGAGTCTATATATTAATTGAAATTGCTACTGTTTCAAATATATAAATAGGCCTACGTGTGATAAATTAATCTTTTGTTCTTTAAATATTCAGCTTGTAGAGTGTTTTGTATGCATGGATAGAATAAGAATATTGTCATTTATATCTGCCGAAAAACAAACGTTTCATGATGCGGGCAGCTTTTGAGTCACGTGCATAATTTCTTATTTGTTAGTCAATCTATATAATCTATAGTAATTAGAATAGTAGTAAGAAATCTTAAGGCTGATTGTTAAGTTTAGATAAGATTAGAGATTGATTTTTAAGACGTATTATTTAAAACAAAATACCATGAAATTCATACAGGTTGAACCAATTTAGATTTAGGCTAGAACCCTATTATTTTTAATTAAATGAGAAATTGATTTTGACTAGCCAAATTTTTTTGAGGATGAACAAATTTACTATAGACTTTGATTATTGTTTCATAACTTAAGTTTAAAAATTAAAATTATTATAAAATATAATATACAATTTACTCTTGAAATTTTCGTTGGAAGATTTGTGTAATATCTTGGAAAACAGTTAATTTCTCTAAAACAATGTTGGTGCGCTTTCATAAAACGTTCATTACCACACAAACGACTTTGAAATGTGTTATAAAATTGTATATTTAAGTCTTTAAGATTTCAATTAATCATCTAAGAATATCATTCATATTAAAATAAAATCATAATGGATTATTTCCAACAATATTTATTTTAAAACTATAATGTATCAATTTAAATAGAATAGTAGTTTTGCCAAATTATTTTTAAATGTGAGCACAGCCTCAAAGCTATACAAGCTAGTCTTGTATTATTTTTTGACGTGTTTATATTTTGTTGGAGAACTTAATTATTTTTTGATTAACAAACATTTGTTTTAAAATAAACATTTTTAGGACCCTACTTAACATTTTACTAGCTTGATAAATTTAACTTCGGACATTCAAAGGGAAAAACGCTGATACTAAATTTGATTACCACTTTTTATTTATGTTGATATATTTTATAAATTTTGTTTGTATCTTACTACCGCCTAAGCAGCCGAATGGTCACAGGTCTCACTTTCATATTAGGCTGGCCTCCTAATAATGAGGATATCGGGTTTCGAATCCCTGTCGAGTCTACTGAGGGTGGATTTTCCTAAATGGTTTCCCACTTTCTTTCCATGAAAATGCGGGTAGATGACCTCTAAAATACTTCCTTCATCATCCCTACCCTATCATATATGCGTATAACCTGAACAGGTAGTAAGACACGGTGATTAAAATATAATACATATATGCCTTATTTGTATTTATAGTACATACTTATCAATCAAAACTTACTCTACATATGTTATCTAATATACTATACATCTGCGTTCGTATTGTATTCATACGCTTAGACAAGTAAACACCGTCTTACCTTGATGGACTATACTATCCCTATCTAATAAGCTATACCATAGTGGATCACTTCAAGGTAAGATGGTCACCTTTCAGGGTAAATGAAAGATACTTTTAAGATGTAATTTTAAACAGCAATTTTTGGATGGTATAAAATTTTGTGAGGATAGTTTCTTTTCATTGTTTAAATCTTACCACTAACCAAATATCTTTATTATTTAATACTAGGAATTAGGCCTGTCACCGTCAAACGCCATTTAGGATACCCCGTGAAGACTATTTATTCCTTGTGTCCATGTTTTTTTTAGCTAAATTTAGATTTTTCATAACCAGAGTTTGCACAATTTGTGTTCATAGCTTTAAAAGTTACAGAGATATATATATATATAAAAGACTCACCCAATATGTACCTTGCGGCTACCATCTTTGACCCACCATCTTGTATTTTTAAGTTTTTGGTTTGTATTCATAATTATGGCATGTTTCATATCATCATTATCATCATCATCATCATCATCATCATCATAAACAACCACAACTGTTTCCAGCCTGTGACTGAAGCAGTTTAGTAAATTACCTCCAACTTTCTCTATTCTTCCACCATTCTTCTCCTCTCACCCCACACCGCTCAATTTTTTCTTGTGGGGTCACCTCAACTTCTGGTGTACCCACCTGACGACCCACCGCAGTTTCTCGAGGACATTGTGCCATGAATCCATACGCAGTTTGAAGCGATGCATAGCCATGAAAGTATCAACCTTTGAACATCTACTTTGAACTAACACAATACATTTGATGTAAGTTTCAGGCACAGATTTGGCGTATCACCCCTCAATAACTTTAATGTCATTTTTCTCAAAAGGTATTGGAAGAACGGATTTTTTTTCAAAGAGTATTTTTGACTTATATTCACCCACCTAATCATGTTGTACTCTCCGTATCCACGAATTATGGCCTACTACTAACCCTGTATGGATAGTTACCTATTTATGTTCAAAGAGTATTTTTGACTTATATTCACCCACCTAATCATGTTGTACTCTTCGTATCCACGAATTATGGCCTACTACTAACCCTGTATGGATAGTTACCTATTTATGATTATGTGATCAATATATAAAACCCATTTCAATTAAAGGCGCTACCCGTATTGGTTGCCACATGGTCTAGGTTGTCACTCTTGTAATAAACTGAACTACCGATTACAGTGGAATTGAGATTCAAGTCCCGATCGGTTGTACTGAGGGTGTTTTTATTTTTTATTAAATGGTTTACCAATTTCATTCCATGCAAACACATTAACATTAACTTTAGATTCCCCTCTAATGCTTATACTATTAGTGTAAATATGCAGATCTTCCGAAGATGCGACGAACAAAAAAATAAAAATTATTCTTCACTAAATTAATTACGCGTTTAAAATTTATCATGAAATATTAATAAGTAAAAGTATAAATTAGATTATTGTCTATTTTGGTGTTAAAAAAAATGTAACACCCCCACTTTTAAACTTTTATCCTTACATATCACTGTATAACCTACTTAGATAAGTCAATTTGTTCTTTACTAAGACCAATTCTATTATTATTTAAGGTGATCATTATATAATACAATTACAATTAATCATATTTCAACCATGTTAAATATATGACTTGTGTAATAGAGAAAAGGGTGTATCCCAAAATATTTTTGTAGAGTCAATGTGTTATAGTTTATAAACAATACTGTTATTTAAATTTAGGTAAAGCTATCCAAATTCCAGGATGAATCTTTCAAGCCATTCCAAAATATATAATTAAAATAATAAAACATACTAATATTGTTTAATAAGTGCTTAACATATTTGGCGAAACTAAAATGAACCATAACACATTTTAACACCTCGTCTTACCACCCATTATGACTATACGCTTAGGGCCTATGTACTAACTACGCTAATGGCTTTGGTATGCAGACGGTTGAATTTAGAGCAAGTGTATCCACATTTTCGCGGAAGGCGAGTGGAAAACGATTTTGGGAAAACCATTCTCAGTACACCCAACTGGTATTCGAACCCCGATCTCCCTGTCATCGGCAGTGTAGTAGGCTTATAACACGTGAGTCCATAGTGGTCACCGAAGAAGTTTACCCAAATATTAAATGTATCGCATGTAAATGTTTAAATGTATGTATACTGCAACGTTTCTTCGTATTTAGTTAATTATTTAGAGCTAGAAACGTCTTAATATCCTTTAAAATACTTCGAACAGTTTGCCAAAGACTCTTCCTCAAAGACACAATATCATGATGTCAAATAAGTTTTTGTTAATTTATTATTTTAGTGCCGCGTCTTACTAACCGTTTGGGTCGTACGCGTTTTTGTTTTATTTAGTAAAAGGCCCTTTCTTTGTAAATTCGACTGTTATAAGAGGACGATAAGTATTTATTTACAAACTGTGTTTTTTTTAAGGTAAACCTTGATTTATTGAATCATTATATCCTATATAACTTCTCATTATTTATTTTTTCTGTGCGCAATATAACTTTTAACAATAATAAATAATGAATAGTCAGGGAACATATTTTCTGTTTTTCTATTTAGTCAGCAGTTCACACGAAACGTCAGCCAATATGGGTCACCTGAATATCCTCACGATGGCGGCGGTGGTGATTGGCGCATGCGCATACATCCCTCATGAGAAGGTAAGAGAGAAAGAGAGAGTCAACTGCTGGCGGTAGTAATAATGATGACAGATTATCACGTCACT
The DNA here is from genome assembly GCA_902151455.1 of Timema bartmani. Lineage (NCBI taxonomy): Eukaryota > Metazoa > Arthropoda > Insecta > Phasmatodea > Timematidae > Timema > Timema bartmani. The sequence goes on along the minus strand of CABFWB010000117.1, from coordinate 8,987 downwards.
CGTTAGGACTTATTAAAATTCATATTCATCATCATCTTTTTAAGGTTTTACATATGGATTAAATCCAATAATTATCGAATCCGAATCTTAAATTTTCTTTTGAATCTCTAATACAATTCAAATATTTAAAAATGTACAATTTGATTTAAAGTGAAAATATTTAAAATTAAACTAAAAAAATGTTGTTAAAGGCTTTGTGTCACTGACAGATGATTTTTTTGTTTTTCATGTATATTACTTAATAAACAACATAGATAACACTTTTTTTTAGTAAATTAATTATATTCATACAATTTTGGTATTTTATGGGAATATGTAAGTCTTCCACCTGGTCAACCGTCTATATAAATATTTTACCAATTGATTAAATTGTTATTCGAAGTAAAGGTATTCATAATTGTATTTGAGATACTTTTTTGAGATTTTAACGAATCTCAAATCTCTATAATAAAATAGGATCAGAGGGATTGGAGGTATCGAGGACTTGGTCATATCATATCTAGATCTCTAGCGACATTTGCTGCAATTTTTACTAAAAATTTATAGAAAATAAGATGTTTTTAATAAACCTTGTAGATAAAAATTGTTTTTTTGTAATGTCAATAAACTGCTTGTCGGGTAGTAAGTAAAACAAGACTTAAGGCCAGTACACACAGAATGCTAAGCTAAGCTATGCTGTGCTGTGCTAAGACTTTGTCAGTTTGATTTCACACTCATTGCTAAGCTAAGCTAAGTCAAGCCATGGTCCCTCTTTTCACTCCCGAACTCAGTGTTGTTTCTTTCTGGTCTGCTCCAGTGAAGTTTATTTATGAGGGCGTTCTCCAAAATGTATGTTTGAGTTCAGGTGATTGTAGGGAGGAAGAAAATATGTTGCTGTTAGCAGTTGTTTTGGAGAATGAAGAAAATTTAGAAGTTGGGAGTTTGACTTGTTCAATTAACGCTTCCATTTTAATAAAAAAAAAGTTAATAAATATAAAACCTAAATAGAATATTACTTAAATACACGTGAAACAAACTGAAAACAAAACTTCAACACTTCTTTAGTTATTTTCAACAATCCTGCACCGCGTCTGTTCAGCACGAAGCCCAAGTTGCGTTATGCGCATGCGCAACGTAAGATGGCTCAAGATGGGAGATGAAAAATTGCCCGGCCAGCAATCGGAAAAAACATAGCGCGGCGTAGTAAGGCATCTGTACAGAAAAAGAGACAGATGAAATGCTAAATGATCAAGTTAATACAGAATCTTGTTACACTCTGTCGATAATGTACACTTGACTATAGTATTAAGTTGTTTTCTGTATAATTTTATCACCAATGAAATATATTAACTTCAAATATAAGGAAAGGAAACGAAAGGAGATATTTCAACTTAAAATCAAAAGAGAAATCTTAAATGTAATAACGATAATAACATGACATAATTCTTAACATGATGTAGGCCTACTTAGCAATTTTTGAATGGGGGAGCAAGGTTTACTATTCGAAAAATTACTAGTATTTAATTAGATTTAACTAGTTCACCATAATTTATGATTTATTCTTCATAGATAAACAGGCTAGAAAAAATTATACATTTTTCAGAAACACTTTTTATTTCGATATTTTCTAATATAAAATATATCTCAATAAACATGAAATAGCTCACACAGCGTTCTTTGCCTATCCCCTTATCGTTGAACGAATGACGTAAACAATTTAAGCCCAAGCTCACCATGGTAACGATCTTGCCTTCGATAAACAAGGACATTGTGCAAATAATTGCTTGATGGATCGATGGGTTTGAATACATACAGTTTTAAAGTGGTGGCTTAGTAATAATAAAACGCTATGGCGTCAGCCCACAATCAAGCTAGGCTATACCAACCGAGTAGCCACTGTCAGCTGGCGAAGATAGTGCTAGATTCTGCAGATAGAGGGTGTCATGTAGTCAGCACAACGATCTCTCCTGTTGTTGATCTAAGTTTTCTAGACAAGAGCTGCTACCTTTTAAAATTAAAGTAGCTCCTCAATTGTCCTTACAAAGATGAGTCTGAACCCGTTTCAGACCCATCGCTTCACAAGACAAATCTAGAATCCCTGGTGATCAAACCCAGGACCTCTGGACCCGTATGGTTGTTTAATAACCGAAGAAATAAAGTGTATAAATCTTATCTCTGCTTTTATTCCGACAATGACTACTCTGAATGATCTAAAGTAGTAGCCCAACTAGTAGTTTTGTAACAATTAGTCCTTGCTCATTCATTCAAAATGTTTCAAGTTGATCATGTTAAGAACTATGTCATGATCTTATCGTTACTACAGTCTTTATATTTCTCTCTCGTATTCACGTTTAAATACCTACTATTATTTTTACTTAGCTTTAAATTTGATATTTTACCTTGATAATCAAGTTGACACAAAACAAATGGGCAATATATTCTATAGGACAGTGTATTCTTAGAGAATAGCCTTTGTTTACGTGGTTTTGGACGTCAGTCTCGCATTACATGTCAGTTAGGTACTCGTTTGATTGCTTAAAATTTTAAATTCAAATCACTTGAGATGAGCTTAAACAAAAACAAAATCTTTCGAGTAGCCTAGTCCTTAACTCGTATAACCAGATTGAAAAACAATTTGTATATGTTGTTTGGCCAAAGTTCAAAGAATATCCCGGCCAAAATTCCTTAAAATGTGTCCAAGCATTTGACTGCAATCGTGGGACAAACATGCGGACAGACAGATAGTTGAAATGCCAAATGGTCAAGTTAGAACAAGGCCTCACTTCACTAAGTAATTCTATATTGTATGATTTGGTTCAATTTTCTAAACTTGATCTGGGTGGCTCTCAATTACAGAGCCCGACTCATTCTAAGGGTAGTGCCTAACTTAATATAGGTAGTTAAAGCAGCTGGAACCCTAAGTCACATCGTGGTGTGGTTTTTTCCATTTAAGAAAACAGTGGAATCAAGACCGATAAAACATTAATATCGCAACATTTAAAAATACATATTTACTGTATAACTTTTACAGGCACATGCTTTATTTAGTTTTAAATTAGTTTTCAGGAACAATTAGTTAAAGCACGATACTAGTTATTCGGGCATTTTAGAAAATACTTTTTACAGGTACGTGCTTTATTTGGCTCTAAAGTAGGTGATAGTTTTTCAGGAACAAATAGTTAAAACACTATTCTGGATGCACGGGCCTTGAAGAAAATACATTTTACTAAGGTCAACGTTGATATAAGTTTATTATTTTATTAGTGTTATTTATTTGCTAGTTATAATTTTATATCAAAGGTAATTTGATACCACTACATTAAAACAATTTTTGTAACTTTTGTAAGTACCAGATAAAGGTCCTTATTATTGTTAGTTAGTAATGTTCGTTTTATATTTTTGGGAAAACCTGGTTAAGATTATTCTGTGTTAGTTATTACGTCAAAGTAACAGGAGACCAGAACGAGAACAGAAGTAACAGAAAAATATCAAAATAATAACTTTTAAAATGTTGCAACCGATTTAATACATATTTATATAATGCACGTTATACATCACCAAACACAAGAGAAAACTATTTGTGATAGCATACGATTTAATGTTGAACTTTCACCCACGTTTGTGGCCACATAGTCTAAGACGCCACTCTCACAATGGACTAGACTGCCGATGATGGTGAGATCGGCTTTCAAATCCCGATCAGATCTACTGAGTGATTTTTACTAAATTGTTTCCCACTCTCTTTCCACGCAAATACTGGTATATTACCTTTAATGTTCTAAAGTACTCATACCTGCCCCATTAGAGTAATTATCAAATATGCTTATAACATGAACGGGTAGTAAAATGTAGTAAGATATATAGGGTGTTCCAGGGTTAAACAGCCACACTTTTTAAAGTGGTAGGGTATAAAATAAAATAAACTCAAAATGTCCTTTGGAGATTTGATCACTTTCGCTTCCTTTTCTAGATAACAAGAAAAAACAAAAACTAAATAAAATAAAATATTTAATTTATTATGCAATTTATTTATTTATTTAGTTCAAAATAGTGGCCTCTAGTGCAGAGACAAGCATTTCACCTACCATTAAGAGTATGAGTGGCTGACTGACGTTGCACGTATTTTGTTTCTTCACACGATTGCGCTCTTCTTTGTTTTAATGATTCAAGAACCTTAAAAATCACTTTATACACTTTTTGCTTAAGAGCACCCAACACAAAACAAACAAACTAATGGCGTTAAATCAGGTGAACGTGAATACCAAGTCACAGGTTCAGCACGACCGAGCCATCTTCCAGGAAAATGAGTACTAAGCCACTGACACCATTGTCAAGGGCTTCTAGCGTTGTGAGAGGAACAGTTATCCAGTTGAGACGAGGAGTTCACTCTCATATTCAAAGGAATGTCATTTAAAAGGTTGTGTGAAAGTAGTTGTCTGAAAATTCGATAAATCTGTCAGTATTCAATTGAAGTAGTACAAACTGGGAGCAAATTAAACGGTTGTCCATTATTTTTAACCAAACATTACACTGAAAAAGTATTGAAAACGTAGTTCACAAATCGCTCGAGGATTCGAATGTGACCAAACATGATTATTACTTATATGAAGGATAACGTGTCTGGTATATCTGGTTTCATATAACTATACAATATTCAGACTATGATATCTAGATGGAAAATTCCTCACTGAAGAGCATAAATAATAGCTTCGGCTATTTGATTCTTATACACTTATTTGCACAAATTGTGAATGGCTATTAGTTTGGTTTGAAAACCAATCGTACACTGCTCTCCTACGTGGCAAATATTTTGTTAAATAAATGCCGGACACGTTGGAAGTAGGGATGCACATCAGCTGAGAGTGTCGTCCATATGACTATGGGTGAAATTCCTTCACAGAACCAGATCTTCGTTTACTTGTTGATAATGGGTTTTGGGGTCAAACCGCTGCAATATGGTGTCTTCTTATTTCAGTCTGCATTGTTGCAAGAACTCCATTAGCTCTGAACACAATATTAAATGACCCAGTTTTCTTCATTCGTTGAAATATTAAAGTGAACACTGACCTGTGAGGCAATCCTATGTTTGGAAATAGCGTGGCATATTCACTGCGAGAAGCGTTAGCTTTTCCGTTGCAAAAACCCGGACAAAAATACCATATCGGTATATTTATTATTCAAGTACGTATGTGGCGTGATTTTTAGTTGAACGAATTAAACACACCAACGATTATTTGGCATGAGTGGACTGAGTGTTGCTTATTGTGCAAGCACAAGCCTGTTAATGACATTATATCTTAAAAACAAAGACATTTGTCCGTGAATATCTCATAAGGTATTAATCAAGATACGTGTTTTTATTTAGCTTTTTGCGGATTCCTCGAAAAGGAAGTGAACACTACCAAATCTCCAAAGAACATTTTGAACTAGTTTTTTCATCCCCCCCCCCCCC
>CABFWB010000116.1:494115-506827 GCA_902151455.1 Timema bartmani | reverse complement strand
GAGAACTTTGAGGGCTGAACTCGGCAGAGAATTTGGAAAAGGGGAGGGTGACGAAAAGGGTTGAAAGGGGGTTGAGTAATGGTAGAGGTTGAGACAGTGGTGGGGAGGGAGGTATTGAAGGAGGAGGGGAACGTGTGGGAATTAGATCAAGACTCGAAAACTTGGGTAACAAGGATTTACACTTTGATGATTCTTAATTAATTCTGGTTTTTGGGGTGTGGTGGATAAAATGAGTTTGAAAATACGGTCATGAGGAAACAAATAAGAGAAGATTAGTATTATTTGGTTAAAATTAATCAGATTAATGGCGCATTTAATTCGTATATGTTATCAGCATTAGAACTAGTAAATCAAATTCGGATTTAACTAAATATAGCAATAACCAAGGTAAAATATAATTCAATGTTTTATACAATCAAACAGTTTAAAGTGTGCTACCACATCCAATACATTTTACAAACAGTATCCACTAAATATATTTTATAAATTTACTAAGCCTATCCCTATAGCATCGATGGGGTGTCTTTCTTTTACAAATGTATAATATCCACGCTGAGAAAATAAATTCAAAAACATAAGTAATAATATTATAAGCGCTACTTAAAACAATTATCACACATACCTCACCTTAAGGCTATAATGTAGATTCAACAAGTTAATATTTAAATTTTCTTTCAACAATGTGTAGTTATTACTCTTTTTTTGAAAGGTAGAACATGCCAAATATGTTCATCTTAGTAAATAAATATTGTATGTATCTATCCTGTCTAAATATATGTTTTAATAAATGCCAATTGATCATTCTTTCGTAAGTGCTGGAAATAAATTCCATATCCTTTAATTTAGTTGACAGATACTGTAACGATGTCACACAATTTCATTAATTAACAATTTATCACCATCTATTTATCTTAATTCCTGGCTGTAAAATTTACTATATACTACTTTTGCCTGTGTAGACCTTCAATATAAGTAACATTATTTTAGTTTGAACAAATACTTGTACAAAAATCCTAATAATTATTTTCCATATCTTATGTACTGATAGTAATTAAGTAACTTTAAAATTGCTGTTCTCTGAGTATTACATTTAACAATAGAAGAAAAATATTACAATAAATCTAAATTCTTATTCAAATTACTGATATTAAAAAAAATTCTCTTAAAATACTAAGGTTATTATTTTAAACTATACCACTCAAATAATTTAAAATGCGTATAACCTGAACAGGTAAAAGATGTGGCGCTAAACAGATTATTAAAAATGCTCATGTTTAATGTATACAGATATAAAACACAAGTTATATAGTTCTAGTTTAAATTTGTAAGCTTATAAAGATAAAATTTTATAAAATAATCCGAAGTCTTAAGTTTGCAAGAACGTATAAGAAAACATTCAACTATTTAGGGGGTTGGAGGTCGGGGGTAGCTAAATCCCATCTTTAAAAAGTTATTATTCCCTTGTAGGAGACTTGACTCCATAACGGGCTGTTCGCAAGGGACACATTTTCTTGTCCAGCGGACACTCACATTCACTTTTACAACATCTTGTCTCGGACATGGCTGGAACAGGACTTAAGGAGACTGGAATCGGATGCGAAATATTATGGGTTTCTTAACGTAAACCTAGGTCTTAATACCGATCTCGGTTCATCCAATATTTACACCTTTTGGGTAGGAATGAGAAAGGTGGAATGTAAAAAATATGTACCAGATTTCGCATTATGAAAAATTCAAGTTTTTATGATTGCAATCGTTTGTTCTGGATTGCAAACCACCAAAACTAGATTATAACACCGAGAATCCCTTACCCAGCTAACACTACCAGATCAGAAAAAACACCTTAGACCGTGTTATCCACAATGGGAAACACAACATGATCTAAGGAGTCAATCTTGTGTTTAACTGGCCTGCTGATAATGGAGAGATCGGGATTTGAGTCCCAGTCGGGTCTACCGAGAGTGGTTTCACCTAAATTGTTTTCTACTCTCCTTCCAAGCTAATGAGGGTAGATTAATCTAAAATGAGTCTTTACTCTACCTTAACCCATTAAAGTAGTTGTATATGCGTATAACCTGAACCGGTATAGACACGTGGTGATAAATACCTATATTTATAGACTGAAAACAAAAATTAAAAATTATTCATCATCAAACGACCCTCTTGTTAGGAAAACCAACAAATATTCCTATAAATTATTTAAAACATTCCCCATATATAATTATTTTTATCAAAATCCTTAGAGCCACTTCCTAAAATCTTCGAATTTTCATTTAATAAAAAAGATATCTGTAAACTGCCCTTAGTTTAATATATTGAATCAAAATAACGATTTAGCCATGATATATGAGCTGATAGCAATTAATAATCTGGTTTGAATGAAAACCATCTAAACATTTCGACTACTTTATACCCAGTTTAATGCAGACAGATTTGCAAGTCCCCCTATTTTCTAGCTCAGGTCCAGATAAAACATTTAGATTCATCATGATATGGAGGTAAAAAAATTTCACGATTATGATACTTTACCTAAATAAAAAATATTCATATCCCAAGAAAGCGAACTCCTACACGCTTTTGTAATTATGTCCTATTTTAAATTTAAAGTGAAAGCTTTAAGCCTAGTACGCACTTGAAAATATTGTTTCAAAACATGGTTTCTCGATGTTTCCGAAATGCTTCCTGCTGCTCACACACTTAGAGAAAACAGTTTGCAGACGCGGGAAGTATATTGATTACAAACAGTTAAACAAATATTGTTTCACGTACATTCTTCAACAATGAATCATTACTATCCAGAACCCAGTTGAGTACAACATGTCTGTTTATGTGGATGCTGTTATGGCATGTTTTTTGTACGTAGTTATGGACTGTTCAAGAATACAGAGAAAAAAGAAAAAAGTCGGTGGGTTTTTAAAATGCTTTGAAAAGGTTCATACTATGCAAATAAGATTCTGACAAAACTTAAGGTCTAAGACGGCATTGGTTTTAGGATCTTCACTCTCATGTATTCTACAGATTTTGAAGTTCTTTTACAAAATTGTTGGTCCCAAAATAGTGTACATGTGGCCTGGCCCATGTTGTTTACTGTCGACAGTGTTGGCAAGCACGTCCATAAAAGCAAACATTGTCTCTCGTAATCTATTTGAAATGGATAGCAAGAAACATTATTTCCTCTTTGAGAAAAACAAATAAGACATGAAAAAGGTTTTCTAACAGTCCCTTAAACCACAAAAATAAAATAAAAACATTTTGGAAACAATAGCGACATACTTGTAAACAAAATTTCCCGGAAAACATCTAGATGTGTTGCTGGAGTAGACTTGAGAAAATCAGGTCGAAGGACTGGGTGGAAAATGAAAAGGTCCAAAAAAGAGTGGGCGAGAAAAGAACAATTTCGGATTTAACTCTTCGGTACACAGAAAACTGGTTCAGGCACTTTCATAGGAGGAACTGTCTTCTACAAGACATAGAAGGAAAAACTTGTTTCGGTGGCCACGTACTCTAACGCGATACATTTGTGTTGGACTAGGTTGCCTAAGACGTGGAGAGTAGTGTTCGATCCCAGTCGAGTGCATTGAGGTTTTTTTCTTAAATAGTTTTCCTCTCTCGCTCAACGCAAATGCGAGTGCATTTCCTCTAAATTAAGCATTTATAATCCCTAAACTATTAGTGTAATTAGAACATAGGTGTATAAACCGAACGGCTTGTGATACGTGGTACTAAAATAAAGATTCATAGAAAGATGAGATTAAAAACAAAAATGATGCAAATATTAGATGAATTTAAGGAATAAAGAAAATTCTGTGAGCTGAAAGAGGAGACAGAGGACATTTTGTATTGATGTACTAAGTCCTAGTCACCCCAGTCGCCTTAAGAAACTCTCATCTGTCCCTGAGGTCCGTTGCAAGCCAGTGTAGCGTGCGGCCAGAGAGTGCAGATCCGAGTTTAATCTCGCCACCATCTGCTCCAAGGGGAAGATTCATAAGATCAGAAGAGACGGGCCCGGGACCATTTGAGCGCGTGCCTTCTACAAGAGTGAGGAGAAGAAGGGCGGTGGGACAGAGTTTTCATTAGGCCTCTCTACCATTTTATCCATCTCTCGAGCTTCTCTTGATTTCCTCTGCCGGGTTCTCTCTCGATTTACAGGTCTCTTTTCAACCCTGTTCTGTCTCCACGTTTTTCTCTTTCTTGTTTCTTTATGTTGATCCTATATTTTTTAAATCCGTCTTATCCTTTTTACACATTTTTCATGTTTGCATCTCATTTTTATTTTTGCGAAACTTTTTACTTAACCTTATTTGTGTGGGTTTTTTTCCCCCTAAATTAGTTCCTTACCATATTACAGTCCAATTTTCAAAAAAAGAGCCGTTTAGTAATTACAAATATAGTCTTTCGCGACCAAAAATAATATATAGCATCTTACTATTTTATTAATGATATTTTAGAGGTTTTGATAATATTCATAAAAATGACATCTGCAAATAGAATACTTAACGTATGAATGCGTGAAAGTATAACTTATAACTTTTCTACCAGTAAGATAAGGCCTTTCCTATGAAAACTATATTTTACCTTTTGATGTATTCACTGATAATATATTATAATAATATTTGTCTTCTATCAACCTTTCTTTTAAATGTTTGAAAAAATAATTTTATTACTCTATAATATTTTATTAATTTCATATCATTGATAACACCAAAGTAATTTATTGAAAAAATAATATTTATTTTTACAAAATTAGGTTGATTGAATAGTTTTATCTTTAGTACAAGCAATAAAATAAGCAACTTTGCAATGAAAAATTATTTAATATCTCAAATAATTGCGGACATATGATAAACATTGGAGATATCATCCTTTGTAAAGTTTCCTCTAAGTCAATTTCCCTGAAAATAAGATGCGCCAGTTAATTTATAGAATTAAACAGTGCCTGAGTACGAAGATTAATCAAAACCATTTTAGCGGATTACGAGAAAATCAATATTTTTTCTCTTCTTGATCTTGAGTAAAGTAATTTAATTTTTAATTTTGGTACCAGATATAAAATTGTATAGCAATCCTCGGGGGAAAATTATGAAAATTTTTGATATCAATGTTTATCTATCCCGATTAGTATAATGATTTTTTTTTCCAGGCCCAAATACAAACACACAGACAAACGGCATAATATAAACCTTCTATTTGATTTCAGGGAGTCATGAAACTTTAATATCTATCAAAATATTATATTCAATTTTTTCGTTAGAAAGTAAAATCATAATGTTTAAATAATCTTATTCCAAAATTAAAATTAATTTAAGTGATTAAAAAATTAAAAGGGAATAAAATATCTATCTTAATAATACTAGGTTTTATTTTACAATGTATAACAAAGAGTTTTCATCCATACATAGTATAAGTTTATATGAAAATTACCAACTAGAATCATATTTGTTTATAGATCCAACATACATATTTAACACGAATAAATAAGGCTGAATAGATTATTAAATCAGAATAAAGTAAATCTCAAAACACATAATATCACTTCATAAATCTATATTTCAAAACTTACTACTAATAAATATCATTTACTTCCAATAAAGTGACAAACACAGATATCGTATTTATGCATAAACTCATTTACAAAATTTATTGTTTCGTAATATACTGTACGTATACATGTGTAAGCTTCAAATAAAGAAGTACTTGAGCCTATGATCACATGGTCTATAGCGTCAAAATTTCAAGAGTTTGAATTGCTTGTTACAGGGATTTTTATGTTCGAATCTTTATCAGTTGTACCAACCCTTTCTAAATCGTTAGCCACTCAGACTAATTAATTAATAATATTAGGGATCACCATGGAGACAAAAAAAACCTATATATAGCTGAGCTTATGACGTCTGACAATCCTCAATTCAACCTAAACTGCTTGTTATTCGTATAATGAGAGATTGTTTGACACCGCAGACTAATCTAAATTTACTGAGGAAGTCTTATAACTGCAAACTATAAGTATTATACTCTTCATTAGGAATATATAAATATAATAGATAATATATTTTTAAATTGTTCTTTTGATTCAAATTATATCTTTAGAAGTATATAAAAAAGTATTAAATGACTTTCTAAAATGTCCTCAAATGAGGTCACTGAGTTTAAATTACTTGTTTTCCCATCACTTCAACTATCAAGTTGTGGTATGTCACAACTTTTACAGCCAAATGAAAGCTCATCTCATTTTAGGAGGAGTGTACTACATACCTAACTCTGTTGTTTTTAAGTCATTTGGACCCTCGTATAAAGTCCAAGCGCTGCACATAAAATTAAGTTCTTTAATGAGTTCCCCACTGGACACGATGAAGCCTAAAACCTTAACACATAGTTTACTTCGTAATTACAGTTTAGTGACGTGGTATTTGTTTCTAACTTTGTTCCTAGTTACCCTCTCGCTCTCCCTCTTAGGTCCATTTCATTCTATCCCCGGTTCCTTCTTTACCCTTTCTTTATATTCTACAGTTCGCTCACAATGCCTTTATAAATAAAAAACGATGGAAAATTATGGTATCCGAACCGAGAGTCAAGTTTTTAAATCTAGATTAAGTGTGATGGAATTTTTAAATTTACCAATATTTTCCCCAAGTGAATAATTAGGGTACAGATTATTTAAATTCACTATCTTAATCCCATTCCATCAACTTAATAATTTCGAGTAATTGATTTTCTTAACACTAAATTGTCGTAGTAGTTAAAACCAAAAGAGAAACACAATTTAATTATTGGAATAATATGAATTTGTCTATGATATTATACACAATAAATTAAATTTTATATATTATATAATTATATTTAAGGTAGTTTCAAAATAGAAGCCCGTGAAATTAAAGAGATCGAAATTGGTACAACTATTATAGAAAACTACTTTTCGATGTGGTTTAGAATTAAAATTTGGCAAGCACGTAAGTAAACAATAATTATATGATAATCAAATAAATCTTAAAATTTCAAAATGGGAATGTAGGAACTGAAAAAGGGTGGGTTCAAGGGAGTTAATAGTTTAAAATCTTTCCAAAATTAATAAAAAATCTTATTTTTGGCATGCTGGCAGATAATTTAAATTGGCCAAGTTTTTAAATGAACCACCCCACAGTAACTATAAAAGTTAAGAGTTTTGAATATTAAAATATATAGGTTGAGGTGAAGTGTGGGGGAGACTGTCTAGAATGAAAGAAAATTTTCTTGATATGGTAGGAAATTTGAATTTTGTTCAGACAGACATTTAAATTATAAAATAAACGAATACAAAAAATAAAGTTTATCTTAAAGTGTATCCATTGCGTTGCGATAACAAAGCTAAACATTTGATAAATTTGCGCCTATAATTATAACAGGGACATAACAATTAAAACAAACAAATTCAGGTGACATAGCTTGGTGAACCGTGATGCTCTTTTGGAAAACCATAATGATTCATATTCATTATGTTTCTGTAACTGGGTATATAATTAATTATGCTCTTTATAGAACTCTGATTATGTAAATATTGCGTTATTAATGGATTGCGTTTATTTGTGTACTCAGACAAGGTACTATTCTGTCTAATATAATTTAATTTATTAATAACCGTGATTGGTTTGTGATTGGCAAAGTTATCTAATGATTGTTCAACGGGGCACTATAAAAAGTGGACAGCTGGGTGTGTAACGTTATAATTTAATATAGTTTTGGTCCTGCTTAACTGTCCGAAGAATGGGTCGAACTGCTAGTGTATGCTGTAAAAAGGTTCAATAAACTTTTTTTTGTTAATTTATTATCATCTCTTTTCCTCTAGGTTCCTTCAATTATCCATCTTTCATTATATAGAATTGTTTTATTTTGATATTAGTCAAATGTTTCAACTCTTTTTCTTACTACATTCAATTGTTTGTATTGTGTATTTTATTTAATGTACAATCTTGAGATTATTGTACAGTACATATTATGTCATGCCCAAATACTTTTGAGATATTCAGTTTCGGACTCCAATGAGGTCAGGAGGTTTTGGGAGGTATTGAAGATGTGAACCTTTTCGTGAGACTTGGAGCTCATTATGACCTTGGTATAAGGTAAGCCTTGATATTGTCATTGCACGTTAAGAAATATTGCTAATATGTACACTTAATCTTAAATAGCTCTCGATACAAAGTTGGTTCAAATGCCATTCAGGTACAATTGTTTCGGAGTTCATTATAAATGTAATCTCAAATGATAAAGCTACAAACTTTTATTTTTAATTTGGAGAGTCAGATTTTTTAAAATAAAAATAGTTTAAGCTATAGGCCTAGTAATACCATTAGCGCTTATCTTTTTAAAAAAGTTCGAAAAAAGAGTTTTAATATAATTTGTTTCACAGAAGATTGATTAAATATATCATTTAAATTGTTCCTGATTTGACCAAGGGATTTTTGTCTCCTCGCAGCCCCTTCGAACCCCCCCCGCCCCCTTCACCACAATCATTCTCTTCCCTCGAGTCTACCCATTGGATCGGGAAAATTGGAGAGTTTCAGCGTAACTCCGCTAGGTGGATCTACGAGGCCGGTAAGGTAGTCGATCTTCTTACCACAGTCTCACTTTGACACGTTGTTCTACCTTGTCGGCATATAACCCATACTACACACCCGTATAACGGATGGTCTAAACCCAAAGGGGCACTTTCATTCCCAAACATTTCCAGCTTGATCTTTCTATTGTTTGAACATTTAAAAAAATAGTTTTTAAACTAAATATATGAAGAAAATTAAAATTAATATCCGAGCAAGAATAAAAACGTAAGTCATTACCTAACACAGAGGGTAATAATATTATATAGTATAGCTATTTATGACTCTCTATGAATTAGATGTTTTTAAGTTGAACAGCGGAAAATAAAGTTTATTCAGAACAATATAATTTCAAATCGTGCATTTTTAAAGTGTAGGAATAGTTAAGTTTGAGAAAAAAATATTTTAAATATTTAACCTCTTTATAATACATTCCACAATATATTTCAATGACTTTATTTCTTATCCAGAAAAAAAAATGTGGATTATAATGTTGAAATATGTCAAGGCTAAGACAACTATTGTTTTAACGAAGCAATTGGAAAACACATCGCAATCTGAAGTTCATATTTAAGTAGCTGCCATATAATATATTTATAGCTATTATTTTTATACTAAGATATCATTTATCTAAAATAAAAATATGTATTTTGCCAGTTCTTTAGGTTTTTAAGAAATGAATTAGTGATAATAAAGATAATTGTTAAATAGGAGGTCCCCAAAATATTTAATTTTATAAACTTGTAAAATTATTATTTTGAATATTCTGAGTTTTAGATTCCTTGAAAGCGGGTGAAATGTCAACTACTTATTGGCCGATTAATGGAATGCTTTTCCAGACTGTATTCTTTTTCAAATCTCCAATCTAATATCGTTATTTCTAGTTTAAATTGTTCCTAAATATTTAAACTAATTAACCCTTCCAATGATATGTTGTTCGCAGTAATCGCTAAACTATCATCCTCAATCTGTGTGATCATATACTAGTCTTTTCAGAGTTCACCTCTTAACATATTTACTTACTATTCCCCGATAAAAATGTCTGCATTTTTTTTGCAACCTTTTCTTTACTATTTAAAAACAAAGCTAAATCATCTGCATATCCAAATAGCTGCATTATATAATTTAATGACAAGTCTTACCTATTACCTTGCATTAACATATCTTACTCTTAAGTTTAGATTTAATGTAATGGGGAAAATTCATTTCCTTGTTTCAACCCTACGTGTAACTCGAAATTATCTGATAAATTCAAATCTATTTCACATTATTATGGTGCTGATCAACAGTCACGAGTCTTATAACAGGCGAGCAACGAAAAAAAAATAATAATAATAATAATAATAATAATAAGAGATATTGAGTGTCCGCACCATAGTTGAAACCTGTGTGTACCTAAAAAAAAATTTAGTACCACGTCTTACTACTTGCTCGGTTTATAAGAATAAACACTAATTACGGTAATGTGCTAGGAATTAGGAAGGTTGAATTTAGAGGAAGTGTAGCTGAATTTGCGTGTAGAGAGAGAAAGAGTGTGGGTAACTATTTTGGAAAAATCACCCTCAATACATCCGACTGGGATTCGAACCCCAACATCCCTGTCATCAGCAGTCTAGTCTAACATGACAGTAACGCCTTGAACCATGTGGCCACAAAAGTAGGTTAACCTTGATATTATGGCTGTAACCTGATTGCGAACAGTTCATATTGCGAACAGAGTGAAATTCGTCCAAATTGCGAACAAAACCCAAAATGTTATGGCCACCTAAATATCCAAAGTCCAGATTTCAAACAAGTAAACGAGAAAATCATGGGAATTCCTACGTGGGGGTGGTGACACGGGTGGATGGGGTTACAAATAGAACCCACCGGCCACCGGGGCTTTCCTCCTGACCAAACTTATCCTAACCTAACCTAACCTAGCCTAGCCTAACCTAATCTAGCCTAGTCTTACATAACCTAACCTAACCTAGCCTAGCCTAACCTAACCTAAACTAGTCTTACATAACCTAACCTAGCCTAGACTAACCTAACCTAGCCTAGTCTTACATAACCTAACCTAACCTAGCCTAGCCTAACCTAACCTAACCTAGTCTTGCATAACCTTATCTATAAATACTCGTGTATATAATTTAGTTTAATTAAGACTGTCGAGGCTGAAATAGCGTATGACTGCTAGGGGTGGGATGACATGGCAACATGGCGTATCTGCAATCTGGACTCCTCCCCATATATAAAAAATCTAATGTTCGCAATTTTAACTGTTCGCATTCAAGGACTGTTTAGAATCTGGAGGCCGCCGATATTATTATCAACATTGTGGTTGAATGAATCAAAGTTTTATTACTTACTAGAGTTTATCAAATAATAAACATATTAAAAATTCATTAAACTGTAACATCGCATCAGTGATCACACGACTTAGGGAATTCTTCCAGCATTAGCATTTGGTTTTGCTGACGGGGGTTTCGAGGTTCAAACCTCGGCTGGGGCTGGCTTTTCAGTTGCATTTTAACACTGTAATTTTACATCTCATTTCTGCGTTAGTGCGGGTACACTTTATCTTGATTATTTCCACACAAATACGTTAATATCCCTTGTGTTGAGTATAATAATTAGAAATACATTACAATTATTTGTTTATAATTACTTTTTACTCTTGAGTTAGTCTATAACCAACACTCAATTCTTTTTTCCAAATATTACAAACTAGAATAATTGTGCAATTCAGGCTGAAGAATTATAAATAAATATGTAAACCAATAAAAAAATTAACGTTTTACAATGGGTTTTATGAAAAAACAAATGCTGGGGAATATGTTATAAATTACTCTTTTCGACAAATACTAGGATAAAACAAACAAAAATATTTTTAAAATAAGTGTCAGTTAAATAATATGAATAAGGCAATTAGAAATTGCTTATATTTATATGTTTAGTCAGAACTTTTTAAACCAAGTATTATACCAGTAAATTACTTACA
The DNA here is from genome assembly GCA_902151455.1 of Timema bartmani. Lineage (NCBI taxonomy): Eukaryota > Metazoa > Arthropoda > Insecta > Phasmatodea > Timematidae > Timema > Timema bartmani. Next base: position 495,277 of record CABFWB010000116.1, on the reverse strand, counting down.
AAATAACCTAGATATAAACAACCAGCTTATCACTAAATGGCAAACATTTGCACCAATAATTTCAATTTGATCAATAAAATAAACAAATATATGTATTTGCTTATCTTAGCCTTCACATTAAAACAACTAATTTATAATGTAGATAACAATATTTTATCCTTCATTAAAGATCAAATCCTGTCCGTAAAAAATATAGTTACTAATATCATTGCTAATTACCCTCATAATCAACCATACTTACCCTTACCAAATTAACCAATTTCCAACATAGGATTACCCGCTTTGGTGGCCGTGTAGTCTAACGCGTTATTCCAAGAGTAGATTAGACTGACAATGACGGGGAGTCCAAGGTTCGAATATCGGTTGGGTGTACTGAATGATTTTCTACTCTCCCTTCACGCAAATTTGGGTACTATTCCTCTGAAAACCACTAGCGTAGTTAGTAACTGTGTTTAACCCTAACGGGCTATGCTAAACAAATGTGAATAGAAGCCATCGGTTAATTTATGGATAAGTCGTGAAATTAAATATATTCAAAACTTTTTAAAATGCTCAGTTGATGGTTTGTAGCGATATTAACTAATTTAATAAACAATACAATACAATACAATATAATACAATACAATAACAAATACTGACACCATAATTTACCAAAAATGGGTCCTCAAAAATTACATGGGAGTGCCTGAACCACCTACTAAGAAGAATACTTATTTACTTGTCTTATGATTCTACATTGAAGATGCTACATCTGTCATGAGCTTAACGACTTTATCTAAGTAACTTTTCAAATGAGGAGAAAGAGCTCCAATAAAATTCCAGGACACCCTTGTTTGATATTATAGAACTGTTGATATCACTACGTGAAGAAGATCAAACTTCATGTATGTATAGAAGCAACACTTGATTTATTCTTACCATAAAAAGTTTTTCTATAAAAATTTAAAAAAAACACTGGTCTTATTTCGCATTCCCTATATCCTCACCTTAATAAGTGAAACTCGTTGTGGTATAGTAGAGAGTTTACCTGTTTATATTGATGCTTGCTCTAAACCAGTGGTTCCCAACCTGGGGGCGATCGCCCCCAAGTGGGCGATTTGGGTTATCAGGGGGGCAATAAATAAGTGGGGGGCGATTTGGGGGCGATGAGTATTCAAAGGGG
>CABFWB010000116.1:476560-493988 GCA_902151455.1 Timema bartmani | reverse complement strand
TACTCCTGTTTTTTAAATGTACGTCAATGATCTTAGTTAATTATTTCACTTCTTTGTTCTTAAAAAAAATCTGTAAAAAATGTACATTTTAATTTTTTTTCTATTTTATTTAAGAGTGACTGGATAAAACTGCTTTGGTTGTTTTTATATACGGTAGTAAAATTGTTTAAAATAATAAAACTGCTTTATTATTTACACTTTACTTAAAATTAAAATTAGGCATACAATGAAAATGAAAAGGGGGCGATAGGTGTTAGTCAACCTCCAGAAAGAAGAGATGGGCCACAAAAGGTTGGGAACCACTGCTCTAAACGATTGTGGATATGGACACAATAATATAATAATATTAAACAACTAATATCTTAACAATTCGTGTAAAAAAAATTACAAATTTAACGAGAGGATTAGTCGGTGACCTGGCGGTCTAGGGGTAAGGTATCAGACTTCTGTGCTGGTGGTTCGGGGTTCAATCTTCGGTCCCGGCACAGATTTATCTGATCGCCAAACCCTTCCTTCACCTCTGACAAGACGTGTATTAATCACAACTTGTGGATGTGTGGAATGCCAGACCTCCACCGTGGTTCGGATCCCACGTTAAACTGTAGGTCCTCCATTTCATCTCACAATCACCCTACCATTACACATTAGCGTAGGTTCGTATAACCCGAACGGTTAGTAAGACGCAGTTATAATAATAATAATAATAATAATAATAATAATAATAATAATAATAATAATAATACCATTATGTGTGTGTTGTGTAGTTTTTGGCATATACTTGATGATTTCTTATTTGTTCAGTATATTTATTTTTATAGAGCCTACTAGAACAGCTACCACATACAAATTATATAATTATCACTATCTTTGTGGTGAAATTGCCATTTTATTTATTTTAATCACACAACTGGAAGTAACGTTTTCATCATCTATCAGAAAAACACCCCATTTTTACCCGAATGTCTCATTGGTTTTAAATACCAGCTTATTTACTCTCATCTTCTGCCCAATATACGAAAGCAAGTCAGAAAGACAGACGTATAAAACAAACCTTTACGATAAAACTACCACAATGACATTACAGGAAATTGGCATACATCGCTGTTCCGAACCTTACCCTCAAACCCCTCTCCCAATTGACCACCAAAATCTCTGTCCACCCTTGTACAGGACGTCTGGTGCTCCCTTACCATTCCCCCTATAAAACACCCTTTGGTAACCCACCTACAGCCTCGTGTTTTTGTGTGACAATTAACTACCCTCACCCTACCCTCCGCCGACTGCCCCAGGGTGACTATCGCCGAATATTCTGAACACGTCCTCTTAGTATTCAACCTTCCAATCCCCCTTACCCCCCCTTTAGCTCCCCAACTGGCATTTTCCCAATGTCCCTGACAAACATTTTCAACCCCCTTCCTGTAATTGCCAGAGGCAAACTTCACTTTAGTAGATTCCGAACACTGAAATCCACCGATAGCACTTTCACCCTGATTCCTAAAAAACAACAAAAAGTGTATTTTTTTCTTTTTGTTTAGTTAAAAGTTTTTTTATTAATGAAGAAAACAAAAAGTTATTCGCTATAAAAGTGAATACTCACCAGTCTAATAGTAATACAAATTCACAGTGGAGAAATAAAATACCCCTGTATTTATGTGTGTGGTTTGACTAAATTTAGAACTGTATAAACACTTTTGTTTAGTGGCCCCTGGAGTACTCACAACTCCATTTTTATAATGTTTAATGCGGATTTGGTTAGGTTATGTTGTGCAAATGAAACTCTTTTATTTAACTAGATATAAACACTCTTTGTTTCAAAATTGGTGGAACTAAATGGTTAACAAAGCCCCAAAGACCACAAAGCTAAACTAAGTGTATGTGTTTAATGATACAATGTGTAGTGTACAAACTGCTAGACAACAAACCGGCCAACAAGCTATAAGCAATTATTGGTGTATGGATGGGTCAAGTGGCAAACATGACTTGGACCAATTGATAGACAGGCTTACATTAAAGATGACAAAGTGATGGAAAGTCAATAGACACCCAGAAAAGATGTGGACCAAGTGGGTGACACCAAAAGACCAACTGCTAAATAAGCTCCCAAATATGAGCACATAGTGGTATACAGTCTAGTGGCAGTCACGAGAAAAAAAACTTGCAGACACCTAGAAATGTCGTGGAACAACTGCTAAAACACTATCCTAAATAGGAGGACCAAGTGATAGACAGCCGAATGGCCAACACCAGAAGACCAACTGGTAGAAAAAAATCGAGATCAATCCAATTAAAAATGTTTCAGGTAACAGAAAAGTTAATAAAAAGCTTACATTGTGACCAACGTCGGCGTATGAAACTAAGCGTAAGAAAGTTCCACCCCCCATAAAAGTGGTTGCACCACCTCCTTGAATTTGTTGACCACCTTAAAGGGTGGGATTCACTTAAACGTGAAAAAAACTTAAATAAACCATAGTGTTTAAACTTAATATTTACCTGCTCGTTGAACACTTCAAAAGGTAAAATTATAAAACTGGCTTTGCTAACAAATTTGTTACGTATAATATAGCATCTGAAAACAAATTACGTATCTTGGGATGAAAGGAGTTTTCAGATCCAAAGAAAGCATGCGAACATTTGGTTATATTCAGTCAAATTGCATTTCAGGAAACAATGGGATGGCATACCAGTTTAAATAAAATAACTGCCAAAAACCAAGTTTTTAGTTTTTATAGACTTACTGTCCTCGTTCAAACTTCACTTTAAACCCACCTACACAGTCATAGGACTATTTTGTAACTTTTAGCAATATAAAATCGTTCATAAAAGTTGAAAAATGCAAGATTGTAACATATTGTACCGACATTTACTTGTATTTTTTCTCTGTATCTTACTACCCGTTTGGTTAGTACGCATATGAACTAATTACGTTATTGGATTAGATTAAAGAAGGAATACTGATTTTAGAACATGTGTACTCTAATTTGCGTTGAGGTAAAAGGAAAAGCCGTTTACAAAAAAAAACACCCTCGGTACACCCGTCCGGGATTCAAATACCGACCTCCCAGTCTTCAGCAGTCCAGTTTATTGGAAGGGTGACACCTTACACCTGGGATGGACAAACTGCAGCCCACCATTGTGTTCAGCCTAGCCCTCGGGATAAATAATTTAAATGTGTTATTTTGCAAAGCAGGTTTATTTAAACACAACAAAACCGTATTTTTTATAAAAACCATGCAAATATAAACCTTTCCAAACTTGGTAAAAAAATGCCCAAAAATATAATGATAATGTTTGAATTTTCATATTCATGCAAACAAGTGTTTTCGACCATGCAACTTAGGAATAGTGATCTTGTAAACCGACTCACTGACGAGCATCTGTCTCCTCACTTAAGAATCACCTCCTCAGATTATGATAAGATGTTGGAAGCTCATTCAGAGTTTCACTCATCTCACACCCAATCTTATAAATCTCCCGAACAAACTTAAAGACGTACCAAGCCACTAAGCTATTTATGTTTCTAGTGCATTCTCAATGTATTTAAGCTAAACTTATTCATGTTGGTCTATAAACTGTGTGTATATTTTTTTTCTAGAATTTTGAAGAAAAATGAAAGAATTAAAGTCTTTTACCCAACAATTTTCTTTATTACTATTTTAACCTTCTTTAAGTAAGTTTGTACATCCTTTCACATTCCTGCCTTAAATCATTTGACCACCAAAACAAATGACAGTTTGTTGGTTATTAATGTCAATATTTAATGGGTTGTGATGAGGAGTGTGGTTACAGGGACAATAATGTATCGTATTAACTTATTCAACACTTAATCTATCCTTAATTGGATCCATCTCTATGTTTGTCTTCAAGTTGGTCATCTCGTGTCCACCACTTTAGTGGCCATTACTTTGTTCTCAAGTTTGTGAGGTTGTATAGCAGTTGTCCCAAATCTTTTCGGTCACTTGGTCCATGTCGTTTCTGGGTTTCTACCAGATGGCGGTTTACCACTTCGTCCTCTAGTGTCGCTTAATAAGGTCTATCACTTTGTCTTGCCACTCTGTTTCTCTAAAGATATTTATTTTATTAATCATTGTTTTTAGTTTATTTCAGCTCCCAACAGTTTACAATATGTCTAAGAGCTTACTTACACGGGGTCATTGTAGTGTCTGAAGCGCAACACAGTCATTTAATGGCAGCCACTGCAGTGAATTATGTTAGCCACAGAATGATTTTGGGCCAGTCGAAGTTAAAATGGCAACGCATGAGGATAGTGAACTTTGTTGCTTATTCTGTCAAGAAAGAAAAAGCGCAGGCGAAACCGAACAATGCATGGTCCCTTTGTTGTTTAAAAAAGGCTCATCTAAAGGACTTTACCATACGCTACACAAAGACTTGAGACGAGATGATGACCAGTTTTTTCGACACTTTAGAAAATCTCGTTTGATGAATTATTCGAAGACCTTAAGGAGCAGAATTAAACTACTAAACTATTGGCGCTTGGCATGGGGATCACAGCTACACAATGCTCGATAGACTGATTTAAAATAAGATGGCTGGTATCAGTGGCTGGTGGCTGTGGATTCATATAAAGGCACCAATGAAAACCAATGGTCTGTCGTGGTGGCTCTAACGCATCACGGGGCCACCGGTAGTGAGGGCGAGCTTCTACCCATTTACAGTCACCTACTCTCGCTAATGCTGTGGCCCGGTTATAATGAACCAATTTGATTCTATGTATAAGTAAAAGTGGTCAGTGGCTGTGGCGCGCGTCAGCTACTAAAAGTGGCCCCGTGTAATTAAGCCCTAAGACGTAACACTTGCTTTGATCTTGGTCACTGTTTAAAAATATGTTTAGGTTCAACTCGCAAATTAGTAGTTTTTAAAATGTGGTGTTCATTTCGTTTTTATCTTCACTCTTATGTGTGTGCAATAAGTTTAATATACATTTTATAAACGGAGAGATTATTTCGGGAGACGAGATAAATCTAACCTTTCAAAGACCGATACATCTAGCACTAAGCAAATTAATCAAACATTAAAGAATCAACTAAAAACTTTCTATAACTAGATTAGTGACTTAGGGGCTTAAGTTATTTTTCCAATGAGAACAAAATGGTAGTACATTTTAAGAAACTTTACCATCCCTAGTTTGGAGGGAGAATAGAAACCCCCATTTTGGACCTAAAAAAATTGATATTCAAAATGAGTTATTTAGAATATTACACAAGTACCAAGATTTAAAGTAAAGCCCACTCCCAAGTATGCACACAGGTTACTGTAAATACATAATAAAAACGTCCTTCATATTTTAGTATCTTGACATTTCCCTATTTGACTATATTGACTGTTTTTATTTTCTTCCAAAATGAGCATGAGACTTAAGATCGTTTCAACAATTTCTTTGAAAATAATATGAGCCAATTGCTTGGAAAATTATCTGTTCTAGTTTATTGAGAGTTCCAAAATCACTGAAATTACCAACGATGGTCAATATTTACACATAATTTATTTTTTAGAAATCGTATTAAATTTCCTCAAGTTATTGAAAATGGGAATAAGAGACTTGAGGTATTTACACAAATTGCCTCAAAATTAATTTGTTCGATTCTAATGACATTTGATCAAGTCACCAAAAGTGTGAATGTATTTTATTTAATATTCTTTCACAAAATGCTTTGAAAATCACTTGTTCTTCAAGCCTAGTGATTTTTCTTCGAGTAACTGCAAGTGTGATTGTAGCTGTTTTCACCAGTCCTTTCCAACGCCAACTGTTCTGTTCTAATGACTTTTCTTCGCGTAACTGAAAGAGTGAACGTAGCTTAGATTGATGTTACCTTCCCCTCCCAATGCCAAACTGTTCCGTTCTAATGACTTTTCTTCACGTAACTGAAAGAGTGAACGTAGCTTATACTGATGTTACCTTCCCCTCCCGATGTCAAACTGTTCCGTTCTAATGACATTTTTCAAGCAACTTAGCTTAGTGTACCTATTTTTACCATTTCTCTCGAAACTACTGTTATAATCTAATAACTTTTCTTGAAATAACTGAAAATGTGAATGTAACTCAAAACAATTTCACCATTCTCTTCCAAGTAAACTTTTCAAATATAATTATTTTTATTTGTGTAACTGAAATTGTGAATGTAGCTTAAGCTGTTTTTTTACCGGCCCCTTTGAAAGTCACCTTTTCGACACCAGGCTACCCAGTGATGTAGGTTAGGCATGCCACTTAGAGTCACGACTCAGTCTTGGTGAAGTTTCTTTTTAAAGAGTCACTCTATTAAACCCAGTCCCTTTTCAGAACCCATTAAATGAACATCATCCACGGACACACAAACCTGACTGACACAAAACTGACTGATGCAGCGAGATTAATATCTTGGACTCTAAACTACGAGACCTAACTGGCGGAAACTGTAGCGTTGTACTACTCCGTTCTCAAATAAAGAGATTGAGGCTAGGTATAGTCTCTGCTTTACAAAGTGTCCTTATTTCCAGACTAAATCCCACTTAAGCGTACGTGTCATCCCTTGTAGAGCACCTAACCTAGGTAGGTGGTCGTAGCTTGAACCTGGATTCCCATCGTGGTGCGATCAATGGAATGTAATACCAGAGGGACTGTGCTGGAAATGTTATACATGTGACCTTGGAGGTCATGTGACCATAGGTCAAATGGTATTAAACTTTTGTTATGCCTGAACCACAGTGGAGATGTTGCCTGTGATCCCTGTATCCAGGCGACAGGTCATCTGATCTGCGACAAGTAAGAAGGGTCCATTTGCATACGTAGTGGATAGGTAAACTTTTTTTAGAAATCAATATCTATACCAAATGTGTATGGATTTTCACGGTTTAGTTTAGAAAAACCTAAGCACAGTCATGTGCATGAAGGGAAATAGCGAACCGATTTAGAAAAAACATCATAATTAGTTGGGATTTGAGCTTAGACCTACTATCAAGAGTTTGTGTTTAATTAGGTAGCACCGTGCACCAATTGGCCTTAAAAGCATTTTAAGAGACAATGTAATAAAAAATTTATTTTGTAAATAGTCATAAACAAATGAACAAGTATTGGATTTAGCCATCATTATTTAAATAAAATTATGGTTAAAATTGATATATTTAAATTTCTCTATATCCTAATCTCAACGGGGAAAAATAAACTAATCAGACCTTAGTAAGATATGGCTGCCAGAAATATTCATTGGAGTAATGGTTGCCTAAGGTATATAAGAATGTTTGAGGTCATATAACTTCATAAATTATTTCGTGTACTCGGAGTGCATAGGAATGAAAAAGACCGGAGCACACCTAAGTAATAGCCTCCTTGTTCGTACACCAAGCACGCCATTTGGCCTTGTTCGTGTGCATCCTGTGGGTACAAGATCTGTGGAATAGCCTCTCAATGAAACAATGTTACTATTTTTTTTTAATACAACAAAATTAAAAATACTATTGTTTAGAGATGAAAAATTTATTGAGCCCAAAATTTCTGTTGTCAAATAAATAATGTAGAAAACCACACTTTGATACGTTTTCTGGTTAGAGCTTAATTTGCTTAATCTGTTTTTATAACTAACAATTTTTTTATCAAATTAAATGAAATATTTCTTTAGTAGATACGTTTAATTTAATTTATATCATAAGGAAATACAGCATTGATTTTATATTTGCCATGAGCATGGCGGAAATTAAACAGGTCATTTTTTTAACATTGTTTAAAAATATTTTATTTAAATGCCACTATCACGACAATTAATATAAACTAACTGTTAGATTACTATGTATATAATATATTATATACGATATATATACTACTTATAACTATATATATATTTAAACTATAATTACCTTCTGGAACACAATTTTATTTTATCTGACCAATAATGTTATTTTTCTTATAAAAACTGTATAAAATACAGACCTTAACTTATGTACCATTCCATCAACCTTAAGGTGGGTTGAAACCTATTTTCAAATGAATGAATCCAGGGATTTTTTCAGAAAGAACATGCAACAGTTTGATTCTAAAATGTGAAATTTGTGCGGAAATGGAGGGGCAACATGTATAACACCTATTTTAGTGATGATATGATAAATTTGTGCCTTATAAACTTAAATAATATTTCATTTTTATTATAATTTTATTTATTACCGAAATACAAAATGGTATATATTTCTGTGTGAGTTTATTTGTGAACCTACGTACTAAGTTTATTATGACTTTTTTTTACTCATTTTAATGAGTCCTACTAGACCCCAAAGTTATAAACCCATCTTTTTAACACGCTTTATAGGTCAATATTTCAAATATATTTTATTTGATAAAATTTATTTTTATAATCGGAATCTGGTATTTTCTGTTTACATCGAACTAGTAACTATTCATTTCCTGCATTTATTAGTATCAAAATAGATAATATTAAGAGGCAAGGAAAAGCAATCTTACTTAATGAATTGACGGTCGTTCTAATCTAAGTATTGAGCAATAAATAACTATATTAACTCATTATCTTACAATAGCTCTCAATAAATTTTATGCCTAATTTTTAATATAGTTCAAGGACTTTCCAGAACTTTAGAGGTTATCATATACTTTGGGAGTTAAACTTTATATTTTCACAGCTTTTGTTGCTTGCGCTTAGAGCCTAAGGCAGGTGAAAGGAAACGTGAATTAATGTCTGTATTTTTAACCTTTTTATAGAAAAAACAAAATCGGGTAATTGTATTTATATTCATATACTTCAACCCAACGAAGGAATATTAAGGAGAGGAATTAACCAACCTAGCTAAGGAACGGCCTATATGAGCACTTACTAACCTAATTTAATTTTATCAAAATTTATATATCTATCTTATATTTTAATACATTCTGATGTTGTTAATTGTATTTTTAGAACTACTGTTTTTTTATTAGCAACTGACTGATCATAAATAGGCTTAAATTTATCTTATCAATTTACTTTCTTATTTTATACTAAAAACTGTAATTTCACATAGCTTATGTCAATAATTTTAACATATTATATTTTAACCAAGTGTTTCATCTAATCATTATATTTCAATTTCTAATCTAATATTAAGGCCTATTTTGTACTAATACGATTACTGTAATTGTCTCTTTCTCAATTATTGTATGTGGTGATCCTAACTATCTTTTTAATATTTAACTTATAAACCGTTTCACATTAACCTATTTTCAACTTATCTAATATTCTCACAAGCTCGTTCCTTACACAATATCCCCAAAATCGGGTAAGTTAAAAACATAGTTTTGGTAGAAAGGCTTAGTATCATATTCTACATTTAGTAATCTAGTACTGGAATACCTAGAAATCGATGCGTTTGAATGAGATAATTTTTATTATTTTGAAATACTTCCGTTCAAATTCCATTATGATTATTATAAATATTCAAAACTTGTTGAAATTAAAACATGTATAAAATTAACTGGACGTTTATACCAAAGCAATACTTGATTTATTTTGTTCGAAATGTTTCTTGCTATAAAAATTGCGAAAATACTTGTCCAACGTTGCATTCCCTTACATGCTACTCAATAATATGTCTCACTCAACTTTTAACGTGTAATTTATAAAAATAATAAAGTTGGAATAAGGAATTGCTATATTACCTTTACTAGTAGGCAGTGGAGTTGTTAGGAATGATTTTTTGAATCATATTTTAAAAGATACAAATGAAGATCAAAAATATTTTTAGTGAAAAACTATTCAATTTTTCCCAATTTATTTCTTGTGAAGATAATAATACATAGAGCTGCACTTGTATGCGATTTCTGGCTAAAACTTAATGGTGCATCTAATGCATTAGTTAATCGTTCTTGAGATAAGACTCTTTTAAAGTTCATTTTATGCTCGATTAACTGGGATTTAAGAGTTAAATTACGGTCGAACCAGAAATCAAATTGAAGTACGGTTTTCTGCATTTTAAATTGACTGCAAAGAAATTGCGTTAAGTGAAATATTTTTTTATTTTTAAAATAATTATTTTTAAATTTTGCTGTATTTATTTTACAGTAATATGGTTTTATTAGCATACATCCCACTGAATAAAACAAGAGAAATCTGCACTACAGTGTGATGACTGGATTGAGTTGTGGACCTACTACTTACCTAATTTACGTATTATCTGGGGGGTAGATGGGTGGATGTGGGAGAGAAATGGTTTCTTAAGTTAGCTTAGAATCATTTTCAAAATATTTATATTTTGACTTTCTCATAGTTTCAGTCTCTAGGTTATGAAGGTTCTTTACATTTTGGTGAACCAGAATCATAAAGAAGTAGATTTTACATTAATGTCAGTCCCCATCATATATTTGTACTTACTTATGACGTATGTCTGTTTCTGGGCATGGCTCTGAAATGATTTAATAAATGTGGTTCGAACTTGATATTTAGGTGTTAAGGTGCATTTTTTGATTTTATCCCTGGCTCTAAACTTAAGGGTCGTTTATTGATGACTAATATTTTAAAGTTCCAAATATTTCTAAACTAGCTCTGGCCATTTTGTTTGAAATTGATAACAAAGGGGTCAACCTAAATAAAAACACCATTTATTTGATTTATATTTAAAAATGGATTTAAGGGTTGTTTACAGTTAAAATATTTGGTGATTTTTTTTAACATATATAACGATTTTGTTTAAAATGTATATCTAGGAAATTTTTGATATGACAAATAAAAATGTATACTTGCTTTTAGGGGGAGAACACGTTTAAGAGGTGTTTTTTTTTTACGGAGGAGAATTTTTTTCCAATTTTGATCATTTGATATATTTTTATATGGCTCTAACGATTTAGTTCAAAATGAATATCTGGTAAGATTTTTTATAATAAAAACAATACTATTTAATTGAACCAGCCGAGGATAATGCCCCGAACTCTTGAGTTAGAAATAGGGTATGCAGACTTATGAGTATTAAAAAAATGTAGATTCTTATCTTTTCAATCTAGTAGTCAAATTTGTTAAGTAAGGTTTATAAATTGTATGCCTGGAAATGTATTCAAATCAGAATAGAAACGGCTGGGTGAACTACTGTTTATATTTCCTAAGTGGTTTTTCATCCTTCCTGCACGCACTTGAGGCTACATTTTCTCTAAACTCATAACACCTAGTCCATCATAGTAATTTCTATGTAAATATTTATGTATATGTGTATTATAAAAAAATCCTAAATACACCCGTACGGAATCTGAACACAGACCACCTTGTAACCGGTAAACCATAGTAAATGATCTTGACGTTTGATCCCCGTGACCATCGATACGAGTATAATTCCAAATGAAACAAATATTTTAACCCTCTCGGCGTATTGTGGATATCCGACGTGATATTCCCTTATCATAATTCCAGGCATTATCTTCTTTTGTTCTGCCGTTGGGTGGAAAAGCATAAAGTAAAGGCGTCGTCGAGTGGATTTTGGGCAGTAACAAGATCACCAAGGTCATGGATCAAAGAGATTATGATATATTTGTCCATGGTTGTATTTAAATGCTATATGATGCAATATAAAGCTGAGATTACTCATTTTTACATTTTATTAATTCTCTATTGATAAAATTATAGTTAAAGAGGGTAAAATTAGGCATTTATATTTTATAAACATAAAAACATCTCCCTTGCTAGAATTTATTTAAAAAATTGGTTTTTTACATCTACGGTTCCGAAACTATTATTTTTTAGATGATACTTTCAATAAACGTGATTTTAATGACTTAATTTAAGTTATATGCATAAGGAAAGTAGCTATGAAGTAAATTGTCTTTTTAATCTTAGCGGGAAGGCAGTTGAGCTAGAACCAGTGAAGAAGAATATCGCTTACAAATGTTCGTAGAAAGCTCATTTATTTAATGAAGGGTCCAAGAGAAATTTTTACTATATCTCTACCCAATAAAATTTGTCATATGCACGAACTCTCCCAAGGTTCAATCTCCAGCCTCTACGTCAACAGCGAACTTATCCCTTGAGAGTATAGCGCACTTTATTACTCAGCCACCGAGGTGGATTAAATGAGTTAAATGATTTAGTATTGTATTGGAAAAGAAACAATTGAAATACAATCAATGTGAGAACCAGCCCTACGCTTATAGAAAATTTTCTCCCAATTATCGTGTATTTTTAAAAATTGTAAAGAGCAATGAGGCGATTTTTAATCGATGGGTAAATTGGTATGAGAACGAATATACAAAACTTTTTTCCAGGCTCCAACCAAATGGAAACTTTTTTTAATTAAATCTCTGTTACATTCCCCAACCCTTGAATTAAACTTTTGATAGTTTTTTGTTGATCATATATAAGATACATGAACCTATGTTAAATATTACTATTAGAAACTAACATATATATATATCTGTCTTAACTCGTTATTCCACTTAATCGATAGGGATTTTGTATTAACTGCATCTATGGACACGCGGACTAGACGTCTTTATAATCTGGTTTGGCTTGCGAGTGACGGGAAGATCGGGTCTCAAATCCCAGTCAAGGTTTTCTTAAAGCTTAAATTGCTTGGCACTCTCTCTCTCTCTCTTTTTGTCTCTATCTCTTTCTCCACGCAAATATATTACTCCTCAAATTTTTCCTTATCACTGCTCTATCAGCGCAATTAATATGTGTATATCCCGGACAGGTATTAAGACACATTGGGTGGAGGGTGGCGTTTTATATGTGTATGTATTTGTGTGTGTGTGTGTGTTTATATATATTATTCCCCTAACTTGTATACCTTATGCTTCAGTTTTGGTCGATATCGGTAAGACATTGGGTTTTAGACAATGACGAACCACCCATGACTCATTTGAGTCCCTATAACAGAGTGTTACACATTTATCAATTACATTGCACAAAATCAGGTCAGGCACCATGTATTCGGAGTTCAACAAATCATCCCTACCCTGACACATAAGGGCACACGTGTGTGGATACCATTAATAAACGGATATAGCTTAAAGGTCTTATTCTCCTTCTTCCATGTTTGTTGTGTCGAGGGGTGTTTGAAGGGGCGTGGAAACCTTCTAGGTCACGTAGAGACCATTACTGCCCCCTAGGGGTGACTTGGGCGGGGGAGAAGTGGTTGATAGGGGGACCCATCTTCCCACTACCCTCAAAGTAGCCAGTGTTGTCTTACACACTCTTCAACAACAAAAGAGGCCATAAAAATACATTTTCTATCTAGAGAGGATCACAGCGTTTTCCTCATCTATGAGATAACGTGAGCTCCAGATGAAAAGGAGATGCGCATAAAAAATGTTTCTTCTCCTTAGATGAAGTACAATATATATATATAGCACCGCGTTTTACTAACCGTTCAGGTTATACGCTTATCTACTAACTACGCTATTGGTTTTAGGTAGTAAGAATGTTATATTAATAGAAAGTGTACCTGAATTTGCGTGGGGGGGGATAGTGGAATCACATTAAGGACAAAACCACCCTCAGCTAACCTGACAAGGATTCAAACCTTGATCACCCTGTCATTGGCAGTTTAGTCTACTGCGAGAGTAGTGCGTTAGACCATGAGGCCACTGAAGCGGGTTACTTCAATATTAATTGATAAGTTACAATAATAATGTAAAGGAAAAAAAAAAAATTTTTACATTGGTCATCATTAAAAATTATTGTCTTCTTAATTTTTTCCAAAATTGGTATGTCTTGATAAAACCAATTATTTAAGGAAACTGCCTACTTAGGAAAACCACCACACCATGCCATTTTTCTTATGGGAATGGCAGTACTTATCATTCAAAACCATTAATACCACAATCAATATCCTTATAATTTTCAGTTGTGACCAAAATAAAAGTTAACTGAGAGGAAGGAAGGCTAGTTATCATAACGTTTCTAATTGTTTGATTTGATCTTATAAACCAAAATGTTCACGTGAACGTTGTTGAAATCGAACTAGTTTCACCTTTCCATGAGTTTTCCTTCCTAAATATTTAAACCTATAATGTATGATATGATTTTTAATCCTATAGGTTGGTAGTTTCTAAATTGTAGTTCATGAAAAGGTTTTGAATTGTAAAAAATTTGGTAACTAATTGAACATTGAAAATTATGAAAAAGATATGTGAGTGAAAAATCAAAAAGGTAAAAACAATATTTCGCATTATAAACGGCTGTGTGCATTATGTTATATGTTCGTTTATTTGGTGCAGACGTCATTTCCTTCATTAAGAAAAACAAAAAACTGGAGATTCATTCACACTCGCCTTGTTTTGTAAATATATATTTTTTAAATTTCATCCAATAATAATTTTTATAAATGAAGTAAAACAAATAAATTAGTTAAAATATATCCTCACCATCATGTATTGTACATTAAAGCTAGGTGGTTGGTAAAAGTTTGTCGCTATAAATATGGGGTCACGGTTCGAAAAAGGTTTAGAAACAACTGCTATAGGGATATGTTGGAAAATGTTAACCCAATTTTCTTTAGCACACCGTTTTAATAACCATTTGGGTTGTACGCATACCTACTTACTTACTTATCTACTTTAATGTGCTAGGAATGAAAGGGTCAATTTTAGAGGAGGTGTACCAACAGTTGGTTAGAGAGAGAACGGAAAGCTATTGATATTTAGGAAAAAATACACTCAGTACAGCTGACCAGAATTCGAGCTCCACTCTCCCCGCCATCTTTATTCTAATATTTTGCGAGAATGACGCAATAAACCGTGCGGGCACCGCAGCGGATGAATCCCATATTGTTCTAACCATATTTTAAAATAACAAACCACTTATTAAATAACGTAGGATTTCTTGACACCTATAACACTTCTTAAAGTTCTTGAATATTGGTTCCATAACAAGCAGTTTATTCTCTAATGATTACCAACAGGAAAACTATTTAAACTAATCAAATCAACTAACAAGGCTTATAGTTTGAAAATGGTCAATAACCAACAATTCTCAATTGTGTTGTTAGCATGATTTAAGTTAAGCGTAACTTTCATTTCAAGATTTACTTGGGAGTTTCATAAAATTAAAATAAAAAATTATTCTAAAACAGTTTTTCTCAAAATTTTGGGGACAGGAGAACCACTAAATGTAAGTTACGAATACTATAGGACAACACGTAGGGTTTCTATGTTTGATTAATTGCTTTGCAGGAAAACATTTTTCAGGCAATTCCATCATAACCCTATAAATTCAAGATAAAAATAGCATATAATCACATTTAATTCGAAGGTTATAGATATTTGGTTACATTTAATGGTCTAAACCTTATACATATTTTTTTTATAAATAGCTTTTCAGATTTGTTGACTGAAGGTTGGTAGGATCTTTCTTAGGTCTACCTAGAAAAGAAATACAGCATAGTATGAATACGTCTTCAAATTTAATCTTTTGCATTTCAAATGTTTTGTATTATGTATGAATGATCAACCTTCCTTGTTCATTATTATTACTAAACTTCCTGAAATCTTGCAGACCACTTGATAGGCCATCGTAAACCACCAGTGGTCCGAGTTCCGCATTATGAGAAACACTTATCTATAAAAGACACATAGTTCTTAACGTCTTAAGTTTACTTTATATGCTTAGCTATTGTACACAATTTTCTTTTGAAGTTTGTTAATCTACGGTCTTATTGAAATCAACAACATGGCTTTCAAATTGCCCGAAACGGTGTGGAACGCAGACAAAAGCGTCAGACTCCTCTTGACGGTTTTGTCAGTGATGTGAACATTGGGGTTCAGACTCCAGAGTCGTGTAGGGAAATTGTTTTCGACTGAATGTCGTTCCAACGCTCGCTCGACACAAACACAGATACACTTTCTTTCAATTTTACCTTTCTCATCTCTAAGGAACTTACCAAAATAATGTAAATAAACAGATAGCTCAGACCAATACTAAGACGAGATTTGCACACAAACACACACACACACAAGAAAAATCAATGCAAACGTCATGTAGCACAATGGAAAGTAAGTATTTTACCTACTTACTCTATCTACTAGTAACTGGAAAGTTCATTGCCACACCTATAAAAGTACGCCATTTATCCCTATCTTAAGCTAGTTCTATCCAGTCCCCCTTATTAAATCCACTCTCTTTGAGGTCAATTTTAATGTTATCCTCCCATCTGCGTCTAGGTCATCCTAATGGTATTTTACCATTAGGTTTGCCAGTCAGTTCCTTGAACATAGTTCTAGAATCTCTCATTCGGGCTGCATGTTCGTGCACCTTAATCTACGAGACTTGATTAACCTATTAATATATTGTGAATAGTACAGGTTATGTAACACTTCATTATGTAACTCACCACTCACCAGTATCCTCATCACTTTTTGGACCAAGTATTTTCTTAAACACCTTATTTTCCCAAACTTTTTTTTTTGTCGTGTAAGCTAAAGGACCACGTTTCGCACACATAAATAAAAACCAGTAAAATATTTTTTTATATATTCTGAATTTTATATTCCTTGAAAGCAGGCAGGATAGCAATAACTTTCTAATCGAGTAGTAGCATGCTTTTTTGTATTTTATTATTTTCCTAATTTACACTCTAATATCGGTATTGCTAGCTAAATTTTTTTCCGAAATATCTTATTAATTCTGTCAAATGGAATGTTGTTGGCAGGATATCTAAGCTATCGTCCTAAGTCAGTGTTTTCTGTGTGATCATAGAACTATACGCAGTATTTTCAAATTTCACGTCTAAATCTATTTCCTAACTATGTACTAATCAAATTTCTACATATCTTACAACAGCTTCCTTACTATTACCTAACAAATCATCTGCATCATCTGTGTACCCTAAAAGCTGTAAATACTTTACGTTGATTAATTTTTTTAATTCCATATAGTTGTAGCTTGATTCGGGTAAAGCTGTACCTTGGATTTTTATCCTATGGGGAAGGAACACCAATTTACCAAATAATGTCTATCCATTTTTCATAAAATATATCATAAATACAATTCGAAAAAATCAAAACTTTTATATGGTATAACATTCTTAAATAAATTTAAACTAATCCTAAAGAATAACCAATATAATGAAACATTAAGTAAACTATTAAGGCCATAATAAAATAAAGCGTGGAAAAATTACTTCGAACAAAAAAATATAAGTTTACGTTTTTTCAGGAAAAAAACGTTTTTGAATCACTCTTTCACTCCTTTTGTTATTTGTGTTGTGTAATACGTGTGTGGGAGTTCGCGGGAAGCATGTGTGCGCATATACATATCACTTGAACCTTCAATACGCCTGAAAACGAGATTTAACCATTTACAAGCTTTTTTTTTTCTACCCCTCTCTTTCACTTCTACTGCCACTCTCTACACGACGTAATATACGATCAAACCGAGTAGTATTGTTGGAAGCATTGTTGGTATCAATCGAGAATATCCCTTCTTTTATACCCCCCCTTCAATCCCTTGGGCAACAATAGAGTGTTTTTTTTGGGGGG
>CABFWB010000116.1:428288-468166 GCA_902151455.1 Timema bartmani | reverse complement strand
AAGAGGAAGAGGGCGACGGAAATAAACTGGACCAACTAAATCAGTAACAATAAAACAGGAGAATGTTTCAAACAGGAGAAAGTGATCCGTGGGGCAAAGAAAGAGAGAGAGAAAGAAAGAAAGAAATAGGGCCATGTGGAAGGGGGAGAAGGAAGGGGAAGGGAGCTTCCAACTAAACTCCTTCTATGAGTGCAAACAATATTACTCCCTTTATTACTGAGAGAAAGCTGCCTCTCTTTACATATTGCGTAACCGACTGGAAATATAGATCGAGCAAGAAAATAAAAAAAAGAAATACAAGTGTCCGATCACTGCTAATGACCATGTGGGTAGATAACATCTACAGTAGTGTGGACCAAAATGTGAGAATAAACATCCAACACTTGATCTAGTCGATTTATGTGTCAACTTATTATTTTAATAGATACTTACACATTCTGAACAAACTGATTTATTAGGGAATGAAATAAAAAATATACCCTGATTTTGGTTGCAAGAACAGTTTAGAAACCCACTTCGGTGGCCGCGAGCTCTAACGCGCTACTCTCGCAGTAGACTAAACTGCCGATAACCGCGAGATTGAGGTTCGAATCTCAAACGGGTGTACTGAGTGTGGTTTTTCAAAAATTGTTTTCCACCCTCACTCTACGCAAATGTGAGTAAATTTTATCTTAACATAACCTACTTAATCCCTTAAACTATGGGCGTAATTAGTATATAAGCATATAAGCCGAATGGGTAGTAAGACGTGGTGCTAAAAAAATATTTAGAAAATTCAAACATATTTCGTTTAAGGTAACGTTGATTACATTTAAGTATATTATTTGTGTCATTTTATATGTTTTGACAATATCAATCGAGATTGATAGCTGAAGATGACATGGCTTTAAGTATGAATATATTAGAATGGTTTTAGTAACTAACAAATACTGTTCTTCATACCAAGATCATACTATAGATTAATTCTAGGAATAATACATCTTAACCCTCATCAACCATTCTTTGACTTTATCAGGAGCCGAACCCCACTCCATGGTGTTAGTCCGCAAGCAAGCCATACCAACCGAGCGGCTGCCACTGTTAGCGATGTTAATGCCAACACTTGTTGATAAAGAGTGTCATGTGGTCAACACAACATGCCCTTCGGCGGTTTATCTCAGTTTACTAAGCCGGAACTGCTACATTTTTATTCATGTAGCTCCTCATTTGTTCTCACAAGGCCGAGTTTGATCCCGTTATAGACCCATTATTTCACAGGTATTTTTGGAAGCGTGGGGCATCGATCCAGTGACCTCTGAATCTGTAGGCAGGAGCTCTGACCACTAGACCATACAGGTGAATGTCTCACAAAACGCCCTTTCAGACATTAAGAGCCTATCCCACCTCATAGGTAGCACCTAGTATAGGTAGGTAATACAGCTTGAACCAGGAGTGGTTTTAAGTATTATAATTTAGGAAACAAGGAAAATGACATCGTATTGTTTTCTGAGATGAGCATTATCTTATATCTTATATCCCGGTTAATCGATCATGATATGTGCGCTTAAGGGTCATATAAATAGTCAAGATTGAGGTTCGTATAACCCGCTTTGGTGGCCGCATAGTCAAAGACTCTATTTTCACAATACACTAGACTTCCGATGATGGGGAGAAAAGGGTCTTTTCAGATTGTCCTGTCTCCTAAATTCTTCTGAGGCTGGTACCCACCAACAAATTTATAGTTTTTATTCTTAACCATAAATGGGTTTTGATTACATGGACCCTACAACTAGTCAAGTAGATTAAAACCTTGAAATATATGTTATTTAACCCCCCCTTATCCCCTCTTCAGCCTTATTTGACACCATCCGAAAACCATCACATTTATATTACAGATATTTATTTAATATGCTATGGGAACATAACTATCAATTGGTAATTTTACACATCTAAGATTTGGGAAATAACACAGGAAAGTATTTTTTTTAAAGTAGCCATATCAGTGTTTGTCTTGAGAAATATAAAAAAATAAATAAAAATATAACTTCTAAAAATTATCAGTATCGATATGCATTTTTATCCATTTGACAAGGGCTCGCAAATCGTGGATTGGCAAACTCTTGAATCCACCATATACAATCAGAATACATCGCTTGGATAAGTTTCTTTTCAACACTCATGTAAAATATTCATGCCTAGGGATGTGATGTATGGATTAAAGTATCGGTACTTTACTCTTTTCTAGTATCGGAAGAAAAGTATTTTTTTTTTAGCACTGCGTCTTACTGCCCGTTCAGGTTATACGCCTATTTACTATTTACGCTAATGTGTAAGGAAAAAAGAAGATTGAATTTAGAAAAAAATTACCTGGATTTCCAAGGAGAGAGAGTGGAAAAATATTTAGAAAAATACCCTACTGGGAACAAATCCCGATATCCCTGATTATGGCAATCTAGTATATTGCGAGAGTGATGCCTTAGGTCATGTGACTACCGAAGTGGATAAGCAGATTATTGATAACGTAATAGTCTAGAAAGGAAATGATCGAAAACAGTAGGTATTGGTAGAATAAGCAGAAAATTTAATTAAAATATAATATTTGTTAGTGTTTTTTATGTAATAAAATGTTGATTTATTCTTCATGAAAGACTCAAAAGTTAGTACTTATCAAGCAAAACTTTAAGATGTCTAGCGCGAAGTAACAGGAACATTTTAACACGCCATCAGTGTGTGTGGGCTTAAAATGATTACATTTACTTACTTTATAGCATTAGGAACGTGAAATAATATTGCAACTTACAAAAGTACGCCATCCATCCCTATCTTAATCTAGTTCTATCCAGTCCCCTTATTAAACCCACTCTCTTTGAGGTCAATTTTAATGTTATCCTCCTGATTACGCTCTAAATTTTTAGGTCCATTCGAAAGTTATCCTCTCATCTGCGTCTAGGTCTTTGTGATGGTCTTTTCCCATTGGGTTTGCCAGTCAGTACATCGATCATTGTTCTAGATTACATTAGAATATATACATAATTATGAAAATATGATGAGGATGATGTATTTCTAAACAGATCCGATATCGAGGTGTCAGTATTCAAATACGAGTATATAAAATTATTGAAACGAGCGTGTCGAGTAAAAAGTATTGGTCAAAAGGAAACTAAGGTTATGAGTTAAGTATTGATTATTTTATTCCCACATGGGTACTCATGCCCTTTTTCTGTACGTATATATACGAGAACAAATTGCGCCAGACATACGTAAACCACTTTTGATTTGTAGTTTTAAATTTCATAATTTTATTTTTAAAGAATTAACGTCTTCAATTGTATATTTGGACCAATAAAAAATATTGATATTGGGTCCCTGAGGGACAACATTTCGTATTAAAATTTTGATTTCCGGTTAAAATTTTCGTCATTTTAATAGGGGATGTGCATCTTATGGTTATCGTATTGCTATTAAATTTCTCTTTTATAAATTTTGACCAATAAAATAGGTAATTATTGACTATTGAATCCAAAATGAGAGAGATAGATTCGTTATAGCCGATTGTGAGAAAATGGAATTTTTCTCTTTCCATCCTCTAGTTAACTGATATTAATTTTAGGGTTGTACATAAACACAGACAGACGGCGTCACAAAAACCAATTTTAAGGTTCGGGGGGTGATGAAACGTCAACATCCATCAACATCTCGGGCTACTAGAATTTTTTACGGTCGTAAAACTTAACCTTAAAGTGTTGGCAAATTTAAAAGAAAAATATATTTGTGTATGGCTTGAAAACTTTTGGTTTTAGACAAATATATTTCAAGTAAAAAAGTTTATTATAAATAGATCCACATGTATGCAATAATAAGTAGTTTCATATCTCAAAGACTTACGGAGATAAAATTAAAAATGAGAATTTATGCATCAAACCGGAACCCTTAAAGTCATTTTAATGAAAAGTTGAGGGTAGTCATTTGGTTTTTAATATGGATCAAAGCTTAGAAATGAAATCTAATCAAAATTTTTAATGCCGATTTTGATTAAATCGATTTTTTTTCTCATTCTGCCCTTAAGGAAACTACCCTTAATTTTAAGGTTGGATATCCAATTCCAAAATTCCTTGAGATAAACCTATGAAAACCCTATATACCAAGTTTTAGCCCAATTGGTAAACAGTTTAGGCTCTAGCCCGAGGTACATACTGACAGACAGATGGACAGACAAACAGATGGAATTGCGAGCTCAATTTTTTTGACGATCACAACACTTGATATATCTGTAAGGTAGCCAGAAAGTAAAATTATTGAATTTTGGTCCCCAAGGGTCAACACTTCGTAATAAAATGTTAACTTCCAGTTTAAAATTTTCGACATTTTATTAGGGGTTTCACATCTTATGGTTATTGCATTGTTATTAAATTCCTCATTTATAAATTTAGACCAATAAAATAGGTAATTATTGACTATGGAATCTAAAATGATAGAGATAGGAGAAATGTTTGTACAACAATGATCTAAGAGATTGAAAGAAAGAGAACATACACTTTTTGATAGACATACTCATTTCTTACTCTATGGAATTAGAGAATTATTGCGTTAAAACTTAAGTAGTCTTTTTTACAACTAAAATTCACAAAATTGTATCAATATATTTACCAATATCTCAGAAACGGTTAGTTTTATAAAAATATATTTCATATACAATTTTTTTATTTTTAATAGTACTACAGTTTTGCAATGATAAGTTATTTAATATATCAAATAGTTGCGTAGATACGAAAGTTTTCGCTTCTGTAAAGTACCCTAAAATAATTTTCATGAGAAAATGAAAATAGCCAGTTTATTTATAAACTTAATAAACGCCTATATACGAGTTTTAATAAAAATTGCTATCGCGAATTTTGAGAAAATCTATATTTTCTCTTTTCTCTTTTTACCAAACTACTCTTAATTTTGGGGTTAAAAAGACACACAGGCAGACGGCATTACAAATACCACTTTTTAGAGTTTGGGGGGTCATGAGACGTCGACATCCAGCAACATTTCATGTTAGATTTTTTAATTGCAATACTTTACTTTTAGTTTTCGAAAAGTTAAAAAATATAATATATTTGCGTATAGCTTGAAAATTATTGATTTTATAAAAAGATGTTTAGGTTAAAATATCTGTATTATAAATAGATCTACATTTTTTCAATTTATAAGTAATTTCATATCTCAAATAGTTTCGGAGATATGATAAAAAAAATAGAATTTTCTCATCAGACCGGAGCCCTTAAAGTCATTATTCCGAAATATAAAGTATCCATTTTGTTTGAAATATTTAAAAATGTTTAGAAATAAATTTGATTCAAAATCATTAGAACCGATGTTGAGAACATCGACTTTTTTCTTTTTGCCCTTTTGTAAACTACTCTTAATTTTAGGGTTAGATATCCAATTCCAAAGACCCCTCGGGGAAACCCTATGAAAATCCTAGATACCAAGTTTTAGCCTGATCTGTAAAACAGTTTAGGCTCTAGTTGGAAGTACAGACAGACAGACAGACCGAAATTCAAAAACCAATTTTTTGCGTTCGGGGGGGTCATGAAATGTCGAGATTCATCAAAATTTCTAGTTCGATTTTTTTAACAATCACAATACTTTCTCTTCTTGTAAGATAGCGAGAAAGCAAAAATTAACAGGAATGAAATAAAAAATTATCATCGCGTCTTACTGTTTAGATTATACACAAATATGATAATTTCTACAATTCAGTAGAGATGATGATGTAAACATTATAGAGGATATATTTCCGAATTTTCGTGAAAGGAAATTGTGAAATTATTTACAAAGATCACCCCCAGTAAATCCGAACCATATTTGAATTCCCAGCACCCCATCATCATCAGTCCAGTCCACACGAGATTAACGCCCTATACCATTAGGCCATTGAAGCGGGTAACGATAAATTCAGTGTGGTGCTCTGAAACAAATATAATCTCCTTTAAGGAACATAAAACTTTTAAATAAAATTCAAGACAGGCCTTTAAGTTACGTTTATGGATCAAACCCCAATGACACGTTGACATGGGCCAGAAATGATAATGATACTATAGTAATTATTTTAAACTGATCAATCACGTAACAAAAAGTTTAAATCCCTTTCTCCTCTTTCTTTCAGAAGTTGGATTGTAGTTTAATCCTTGCGGACATATTTTGCATGTTTAAGTTAACTGGTTCACTGGATACCAGTTTAGAGGGACATTATCTGTCCATATAGGTTATGCTTTACGTAAGGTTTATATAAGTATGCATATTTGAAATAAAATCAAGCTTACACGCCATGCATGTTTAAACATTTATAAACGATCAGCAGATCAAGCATGGTGTAAAATACCTGGAATGCATAGTTATATAATGTCTCAAATTCACTTTAGCTATGGTTTACCCTCAAAGGAGGGCACACGGACCTGTCCAACTCGTCTGGTCTAGTTAGCCAATGAGAGGGAGGGAGTCTAGAATCCAGAATGATTTTACTCAGGCTATATTTTTTTCTCTTTCGAATGATTTCCCCCTCGCCTTTCACGTAAATGTGGATACATTTTTTTTTAACACCGCGTCTCAATACTCGTTCGGGCTATGCGCACTTGTGCACTAATTATACTAATGGTTTATGGAATAAAGAGGTTATATTTAGAGGAAGTGTAACAATATTTGCATGGAGGTAGAGTGGAAAATAATTTTGGAAAACCACCCTCAGTAGACCCTATTAATATTCGAACCGAGATCTAACTGTCATCGGCAGTCTAGGCTAATGCAAGAGTAGCGCCATAGACTATGCGGCCACTGAGATGGGTACACATTTCTTATAAATTTTACCTTTATTATTCATAATCAATAGTGAAGCTAATTGCGGAAATCCTGGAGGAAATAAGACGTAGTTCAGAAAAATAAGTAACTATTAATTAATTATTAATTTCCCGTTGCTTCGCTCGCATTAAACAATTCATCAACACATTCATCAAGTTCTAATGTTAGAAAATAATGAAAATTATTCGAGAGTAGTGTTTAATGTGCTTACGAAAGTTCGCGAAAAAAATACGGACTCTATCCACATCTTTTCCCCCTCTCCAACCTGTTTATATAATTTTCCATCTGTACCAGCAATACCATCTGCGACGAATGTTCATTGCTTACACCCGATTTTTTCGACACTACTTCGTTGATAATATACCATGTTCGTATATATTTTACCATTGTTCTCTGAAAAATAAGGAATAAAACAGTTGAAGTCCCATTTCAACCCGATGAATAATTTTAGAACAAACAAACAGAATTTTAATGTAGAGACAGATTTAGTTTTATTATATGTTAGGATGCTCACTGCACCAAATAAATTATTACGAGGATCGTCATGGTCAAGAAAACTTTCAACAAGAAGAGGTTTATGGTGACCAACAAGATGAGTTTGTAAGTGAGGAATAAACTTAATTAATGCGTGAAAAAGAAATATTTGGATAATTTTGAAATGTGGTGCTTGAGAAGACTTTAGCAGATAAAGTAGAGAGACATTGGGACAAATGAAGAAGTCCTAAGAAGAGTGGGTGTGAAGAGAATCATTTTGGATGTGATTCTTTGGTGCAAAGCAAACTGGACCAGACACATCCTTAGGAGGAACTCACTTCTACACAAGGTCATGGAAAGAGAGTTTTAGGAAAAGAGGAATTCAGGAATAAGAAGGATTCAAATATTGTATGACTTCAAGGAAAGAAGAAAATTCTGGGAACCGAAAGAAGACGCAGTGGCTAGGGTGCATTGGCGGTCAAGGTTGACAGACAAAAGGAATTAAACTTTATTAAGACAGAACATATTATATATATATATATATTGATAACCCGTTTACCTTTTTGGTTCTCAAATTATAATAATTATTATAATAATAATTATTATTATTATAATAATAATAATAATAATAATTAGTAGTAGTAGTATATATATATTAGTGTACAGACTATCTATCTATCTATCTCTCTATATATATATATATATATATAGATAGATAGATAGATAGTCTGTACACTTTTTTAAACAGTGGTTCTCAAACTATTGTATCCCACTGAACCTTATAAAGGCTACAAATCTACCTAGAAACGCCCATGTGTTCATGTCCCATCCTATTTTCCTGTACAGCTCTGTTACAAGTTTTTAAGCCTTAACTAAAATGTATGTACGTATTTTGGAAGTAAGCTTATGTTATAAATTAAGGATAAAATAGAATTAATTTCGTTCTTACATGTATGTTAAGTAATATTTTGAATAGGATAAATAATATAATACAATTTAAAAATGTACTATTAGTTATCCACCTTTTAATAATTCTTTTTAGATTGAATAATGTTAAAAGTAATTTAATTTAATTTTCATTACTAAACTGGATATATTAGTAATGATATTAATGTTTATGAACTGTTAGAATAAAAAATTATAAGAATTAATAATGTTTTTACCGCTATTACGCATAATCGTCTCACGGAATCCCCGACACCCCTGCGCGGAACTCTTGGGGTTCCTCGGAACCCAGTTTGAGAACAACTGCTTTAGTTTAAAACATAAAATGCCAATAAATAGCTACAGCTTGATAACAAATACTCCTAAAGTACTAAGTTTTAGTTACTAACCATCTCTATCCTCCCACCCAACCTTGGTATCAGCGTAATTATACCCATTAGGACTATGCGTATATATTCACACCATTAGGGTACAAATAAGGAAGTTATAATTTTTAGGAAGTGGAAGGTCGGCGGGAAATAATTTACTAAAAATCGCTCCCAGCCATAATATACACCCATATTCTCCGTCACTGTCAATGTAGACAAGACGAGACTGACACCTTTGTTAGAATCGCAACAATGTTGCTGAGTTATAATGAACTGTCCGGGGCTTATGGTTGACAGCTTTGCCTCAAGAATCACGTAGGACTTGTATCTGCAGATATTTGTACAAAATTGTTAGTCACGAGTCTAAAATACTTTCGTTAATTTCTGTGTATCAGTGAAGAGAATATTTACCCTTTGCGTTCAGGCTTGTACTGCTATTGTACTAGTAAATATATCTATGCTATGATAAGTTGTGTTCACTTTATTATGTATTTAGAGAGTATACGTTAGCCTCCTAAATAAAAAACTTCACTACAGTTAATTTTGATCTGTTATTTATGATCCTCAAAGTTGAATTGGAGTTTCATTGTTGAAATTTTCTAAGCTCAATAACCCTGTTAATATGCTATTTTTACTATAGTATTACTATTAATAGGGTAATCATACATAATTTTATGGAGAAAAGAGGAAGAGAGTTGATTCTAAAAATGCACCAGCATCCATCTTTAATAGAGAAATGTGAATAATGCTGTGGAAAACAATCACAGTGCAGTCATTCGTGATAGAACCTGGGTTTCAAGTCCAAGATAAAACTGAGCTTGTTAATCTATTTAAAAATTAGTATTTTTTTTCGTACATTGTTTTTTATTACCCGTCCTGGGCTATCAAACTTTTTATAGTAATCGAGTAGCCATCAGAAAGAAATAGTTTAATAAAAATGTATACGCAAAGAGAGAGAGAGAAAGTGGAAAATAGCTTAAAGAAAAAACACCTATATATACTCGTTGGGGATTCTAAAACCAACCTACCTGTCATTAACAATATATTCTATTGTGAAAGTGACACCTTTAGATCTTACGACCAGCGTTGAGATTAGTTTGTAAATTAACAAAACATAAAAGTTAATCTCCACTAAACAAGCATAGAAACTTTGTAGATCTTCTGGCAATATAAATTATTGATTAAAAATAAGACGGTCCTTAATAGAGGTCCTTTATCTATTAATATTGTCATTACCTGGCACCTCGGGTTGGAAAGATGGCTAACGTTGTAGATGGGACCGATCAATCTGTGATCAGCTGTTTCCATTCGGAGCTAGTGACCGGACGTATGGTGGGTAGGGGGGGAGGCGTGGGTGGCCTAAACCAGTTGACGGGGTCACTATACCCAGCGTTCATCAATCAGGGTACTAGCACTGGACGAAAGAGGATCCTCCAGTATATGCAATGGTAGCCGATAGCAGTGGTCTCAAAACCAATCAGCAGAAGGAATTCACAAACCCGGCGTGTATTACGGGCCTATGTACTTTTTTTTTGCACTGAGTCTTACAACCTGTCCGAACAGTGGAATCACGTTAGTAAGTAAGCGATAAGATGTTAGAATTTAGAGGAAATGTTCTTACATTTTCATGGAGGTAGTGGGCTTAGGAAAACCACCTTCAGTACATCCGGTAATTCCAACAGTTCATCAATAATCCTAACATTCCCGTCACTAGAAAACCAAAGAAGATAAGCTTGAAGTTTATTTCATGTTCCCCCTAATATGAGTTTAATATATATTATAATAAAGTATTTAAAATAATTAAATTTACAATTAAATTATTTTAAAGCTTACATTTTTATAAATGTTAATGAGGGCTAACGAAATACACGACATGGTACTTTTTAAATTATGTAAATATAAATTAACATTTATTAACAACAAAGAGAAGGGTAGAAAACTTTCGGAGGACCTCGGATAAGATAAGTGGACCAAGCGCAGAAGGACATGGAGGCTAAAGGAGTGGATTAGAGACGCGTGGCTGAGGGAGAAGTTTGGAAAGATCGACAGGAATGGAAGAGGATGTGCCAGACGACCCGGAGAGGCGGATAAGTCTAATGATAATAGTGGTGATGATGATAAATTAACACAATTAAGTATATTAGGTGATAATAAAGTATAGCAATGTCTGAAATAGTTGTAAGTGATTTTTATTGGTCAAACTTCACTATTACTAAATTTTATTCATCCAATAAATTCTGATTCATTTGGCCCGGAAACATTGTTAGGGTGGAGAGCCAATAAAACAACTATCAACCATTACTGTCACATCAGATTGAGAAAGGTGTTCTAGCTGTTACCTTTTATCGGATAATAATAAACCCGCTTCGTTGGTCACGTGCTCTAAGACGTCACTATCGCAATAGGTTGGATGGCCGATGACAGGGAGATTGAGGATTTATTCCTTGTCGGATGTATTGAGGTTTTGTTCCTATATGATCTTCCTCCATATAAATGATGGAACACTGCCTCTAAATTATGCCTTCCTCATCTCTTACTCATTAGAGTAATTAGTACATAAGTGTATAACCTGAACATATATTAAAACGTGGTGCTAAATAAAAGGTAGAATTGAAACAGCCAAACAGTGTCATGGTTCCTGAAGTCCTGTTTTGAAATAAACTTTAAACAATTATTTTTGTGCGCATATATGACTGATAGAGGGACAGTAATATATAAATGTGCAACAGACAAGCGGGCCTGTCATATATATCTCATTGTCTGTATTTATACCTTGGGCTGTGAGTTTAGAAGCCCTGGTACAGAGCATAAGACTCGTATCGTACTTGGTCACCACTGAAAGGAATGTTGAATCTATACAGCACACTAACTTACTCCAGTACCCATATCATTAAATGTATCGGTGGTTTTTGGGTAAAGTGCTATCCTCAGGGTCCAATGTTCGCGTGTTCAAATCCAACCAAGCTCAACGGATTTTTACTGAGCGATGAAAATCCGTAATACAGCTTCCTTCAGAGGGGGAAGTAAAGCCACTGGCCTCATGTCGATTGATACATGTAAAATATACCTGTAAAGTACTTGAAGATACATTATAGGAAAATTTTGCAGGCTCTCTCTTCTTTGCTCGTAGAAATTCAGTGCTTAAAGCAGCGGGAAACTACCGCACTTTCAGGACCTTCCTAGAACATGTTATTTCTCACAGATAGGGCAGACAGCACTAAACGACCGAAGGGCTGAGTGTATATATGCTCAGCTCAGAATTAATGGGAATCACATCAGGATTATCACCTTTGGTTTAAGATTCCTAGTACTCGAATCAATTATTCAAATGGCTTAAGGCGTCACTCACGTAATACTGGATTTCCGGATATCCCACTGTAACCAATAAACGACGAAATAATCTACTTTTATAAGTGTTATTAAAAACGTCGAGATTCATGTCAACAGGAAACCTGCCTTAGTTTCGCGCAATGTTTTCCCAAGATATTTTTAAAAATCAATTATTGGGTCCTTCTTCTCATGGTAATGCCAATAATCGGATAGTAGGCTTACTCTTAGTGTTGAGGTTAACTATGATGATAATCTGAGATGAAACATTTGTTTCTTGTGAGTTTGGTACCCAAACCAATATCAATATAGACCTAATCTCTCATATTGTCTCTATTCAATATTTTAGAATTAATAAACAGTTCTTAGATTAAACTTTATTTAACGTGGCTTCTTGAGTTTCATCTCAAGTTTAACTGAATATATATATATATTTATAAACACACACATTTCATATCAACCAATCAAATGCCATGTTTTATTAGTCAATCTGATATCCAATAAAATTTCAATTCAATTTATATTCATATTTTGAATGATTACAATATTTAATTGAATACTTTTAAAATTGGCTCAATAGAAAGCTATTGCATAAATTTAAAAGCAATTTAATAAAATAACATAACCTATATATGTTTTTTTCCATCACTTTATATATAATAAATCACCCTCAAATTTAAAATTAATGGTAACCAGCTTAACCTACATATAATTTGAGTGCCATACACACAATTACATACAGGCAAACACTAACACATATACATATACACACACATACATCTGTGGCGACTGTGAAAATATCAAAGTAGACATACACGCTCGTGAAGGAGAAAATAGGATTAAAACCCATCCCCCTACTGTACGACCCTTGGGCTATGATTAACAAATTCGTACTTCCTTTATAGCATATATATCTCAATTCATTATTTCATCTAAACATAAACAAAGCACAATGGTCTGTGACAGTAGCTCGTTAATGACAAAGCGAAACCAGTCTAATGATTCAGTTCTGGTTGACGCTTCTGACAGAAGTGAAGATAATGCTGTAAATTAAAATTGAAATATACATCAACTAATGGGTCCATGTAGATATCAATATCCAAAATCAATATGTTTGGATCAAGAGCTTAATGGAATACGTAAGCCCCCTACATATTGTTTAGTTGAGCTATCACTTGCACTGAGCTTCAGTAAAGCTTCGCTACTATGTGCTTTACTCTTGTCTCAGTATATTCTTGCCGATATAATATATCAATGAAATGAGCTCAATCGATCAAAAGTTTTTTGAAATCTATACTAAAATTTATATTTTCTAAAATATCAAGCTGAGATCTACATAGCCATATATATATTTTTTTAGTGCCAGCTCTTACCACCCGTCCGAGTTATACACATAGGTACTAATTATGTTAACGGGCTAGGGATGAGAAAGGTTTAGTGTAGAGGAAGATTGGGAAAAAAATAAGGAAAATGTTTCTCAGAAAACCCGATCGGGATTCGATCCCCAATCTCCCTGTCACCAGTAGGCTAACTTATTGTGAGAGTGACGTCTTAGATCATGTGGCCACCGAACTTCATCTTTGTATCGAAAAAGTAGAAACAAATTCCTATCCAGAGCATTTGTCCATTGGGCTGAAGTTATGTAAACATTTTTTATTTTTTATCTACTTAGCACCGCGTCTTACTACCCGTTCGGGTTATACACTAATGGGTTAGGAATGGGGAAGGTTGAATATAGAGGAAGTGAACCCACATTTGCGTGGGGGGAGAGTGGAAAACCATTTTTGAAAAACCCCTCCCAGTTCACCCTACTGTTCGGGTTATACACTAATGGGTTAGGAATGGGGAAGGTTGAATATAGAGGAAATGAACCCACATTTGCGTGGGGGGAGAGTGGAAAACCATTTATGAAAAACCCCTCCCAGTTCACCCTACCGAGATTCGATATATAGGGGATTTTTCAGAAAATTATGCAGTAAATATTTAAGTTTTTCGATGGTATTTATACATTGTGGTGTAAGCAAAGTATGACTATACAAATTAGGTCAGGCAACATTTTGGTATAAATTGCAAAGTGAAACTTACATTGACTATTAACTATGAACGTGAATAACAAAAACATTTTACAACTAAGCAAAGAAGCTTACTTTGATAACTTCACACTTAATTAGAGCTCCATTGTAAACACAATTTAACCTGAAGTATCCCTCGTGTCTGGGTACTTGACCCTGACCCTTGATAGATTTTTTTTATGTTTACATCTTGAGCTTAAGAAACACGGCCGAATGCAACATACAGCTGTCCATGTGTGACCGCGCGTCGAGAGGTATATAACTGCGGATATTTTTGAATGCTTGGCTTTGGGAAAACAAATTTCCTTAGCACCACATCTTACTATTCACTCAGGCTATACGCCTATGTACTAGTTATATAATGTTCTAGGAATTAGGAAGGTTGAGTTTTATAGGAACTGTAACCGCATTTAGTTAAAGGTGGGTAGAAAACAATTTTGAAAAAACCATCTTCAGTACACCCGAACAGGATTGAGCCCCAAACTCCCCATAATCGGCAGTCTATTCTACTGCGCGAGCTGCGTGTTGTACAATGTGGCCACCGAAGCGGGTCTGAGGACTTGCTGATAGTCATTGCGAAGTCTAGTCGAATAGATGATTAGGAAGATATATGATCCAAAAAGAGATGAAGATATTGGAAAGTGTAGAAGGTATGAATTATTTTAAAAAAATTGCTTATTTCAAAATACAGCTTATACCAGAATGGTGAGGAAAATGTGTCAACATTGCTTTAAAGGGTAACAAAATTCCATTCAAAGTTAGATTATTAAAAAAGTCCACAAATATCATACTAATTTTTAATGACATTTATTGAGGAATTCCACAGTTTAGAGCTTAGAGTAAATGATTTTAAACATATATCCAGCGTCTCTTAAACAAATATAGCTATTTTATATTAAGTATTGCTAAAAAATAATATGTTAAGATTATTGAGGATTGTTTTATAGATTTTGTATACTCAAATTCACCCTTTTCCAGAATAAAATAAATCTCAACTTTAAGTATGTATCCCTCCAAGTTGGCAGTGCTCAAAAGCTCACTATAAACTAAAGATCTATTAGTAGGCCCTCAATACCTATGATCCATTTGAACCGGTAGTCACTGCCGCTAGAAAAAAATAAAGACCACAAGCAAACCAACACCCGTGGGTGACAGGCGGACTGTCATAGGAAGGAAGGCAAGGTGAAAGTGACAGCAGACTGCGTCTGACCTGTCCGGATATTTTAATTGGTCCGGTAATGACGGTAATTAGTGTAAACAAATGTGACCACACCACGACCTGTCATTCCCGACTGGACATTAATAATTAATCCTTGGACACAAATTTGGACCACAGAGTTTATGATGGACAGTGTCTGTTTGTTTTGGTTTCTTGTCAAGTTTAGACACTTTGATGGGAGGTCTCTGCGTTGAATTCCAAAATTAAGAAATTATTCCCTAATCACCCGGTAAATAGAGTCATAGGTATAAGAAAAATAGTAGTGTATTAATTTAAACGTTAGGGAGAAGAGTTTGCTTTAAAATTTATCTCAATATGACTAGCTATCATTTTACGCATGGTTTTTTTTTAAAAAAAGGTTAAATTTGAAACACAAATTTAAGAACCATCTATTTCCCCTTCTTGTTTTAGTACTAATTTTAAGGATGTATTGATTACGTTAATAGAATAATGATAAGGTAGATAACATTTTTTTTCTTAAATTGATAAATGACACCTGGACACAGGAACGAACCAGTAATCGGGTTACTTATTACGCCCATGCTCAAAATACTTAGCTATCCAGGAGTTATACCGTGCTCAGGACCATTCTTGTTTTATATTTTAAGGCAGAGTCAGTGAAGGATTTGTGGAAAACATAATCTGCATGTGAGCGACGAATTAAGATGGCAAGCTATCGGGTAACGCATCCACCTTCAACTCGAGAGGGCTTTATGCTGCCAATGATACAATTATAACTGTACGAATGCGTATATCATTATAACTTAAATATCCCAGTTTTTATAGTTGCAAGGCACAGTAATAAATCCATCTAAATATAATATAATTTGAATTTAAAAAATTGCACATGGACACGTGTTAGTTTCCCTTGTCCAGGTGTAATTTTTCAATTTAAAAAATATGATATTTTGATTCTGCTATAACCGTGCCTAACACATATAATAGTTTGATTATTTAATTCATTAATACATAATAGTAGGTTAAATGTACCTGCAGTTACGTGGAATAATAGTGGGAAGCCATGAAGGATAAAAACACCCTCAGTCCACCCGACCCAATCTCCCCACCACCAACAATCTAATCAAACGAGAGAGTGATGCGTTTAGACCATGCGAGCGCCAATGTTGGTTAGCCTATGTGTAAATAATAATCTTCTCCCCTTTTATACGCGACAGATTTCAACACATATTTAACCCAATTCGGTAAACGAATTTCTAAGGTACTACTCTAAAAATAACCAATTAGCTGCCAACAACGGGGAGATCGGGGTTTGATCTCGTCCAAGTGTACAAAGGGCGTTTTTCTTAAATGGTTTTCCACTCTCCTTCCACGAAAATGTGGGCGTACTTCCTCTGAATTCAGCCTTACTCACACTTAACAAACTAGCTTAATTAGTATATAGGTGTATAGCCCGAACGGGTAGTAAAACATGGTGCTAAATATTAAAAAATAAATTAAAACATACATATATATATGAATATTTTTTAAACAACAGTCATTATCAACAAATAGTAATGCATATATTATGAACAAAAAGTATAAATTAAATTTGGAAGTTCTTTAGGTTATATATTAGATATTAATAAAATCTTAATTTACATAAAATAATATTTTCATAACATATTTACATTCATTAAATGTAATAGGATAAATTCATTTCCAAGATTTTTATATTTGTGTGAAACCAAAAACCAAACACAGCTTCTCAGTGTTTTTATTGTATTCAATTACATCACACATGAAATTGAAATTACTTAATAAATATCAAATATTAAGTTTTAATAAAAATGTTTAATGAAAAAAGAGCATTTTTTTTTTACTTATACATTTTTTGACAAAGCGATACAAAATTACAATTATATTCATGATAAATGATTTCGCAGGTCACACATTCATAATCAATTGTCATATATATCATTTTAAAAGATGAAAGCTAGTTTTAATTTTAAATAAAACTCACATTTGTTTTTCAAGTATAGGGTTAAGCCTGTATTACACTCATGTAGTTGACGTTAGCTGGGTGTCTGGTGTTCGAATCCCTCCTATGAGTAGCATTCAAGTTGTGATATTACCATCCTGGTGTCCCTTTCTATTTCCACGCGCGCTGCAATGGATAGTTTCTTCTTATGTTATCATCCATTTTCCTTCTCCCTTAGATTAAATCTTCAATAATCCACATCAGTGGTCGCATGTTCTAACATGTCATTCACGTGATGGATTGGATTGTTGGAGATGGAGATATTGAGGTTTGAATCCCGGTCAAGTGTGGTTTTTAATTGATATTTTCCCACTCTACTTTCACGCAAATCAAGGAACATTTTAATAAAAGTCACCTTTAAATCCCTATTCCATCATCGCCCAAAAGCGTACTAAAACGCAGTGATAAAAAAAAACAATAAAAATGTTTAAAGTTTAGACACATCTTTATTTCCGATTTATGTAACACGGAAAACCAGCCAGTAATAAGAACAAGTAACATACGCTGAAAGGAATACGTAACTGAAAACAGCCGCCCCGAGACCAAAACCGGGCCCAACCACACATGACAATCTTGTTTTATTCGGAATTTACACACACGTGGAGAGATCTAGATCTTTCACTCCCCCCTCCAATCTGTTTCTTTCACACACACACACACACACACAAACTTGCGCGTTCCTTACATCTCCCTACACATATCCACACCGTTTCCTCCCTAGGGCATAGAACGGTCGACGCTACTCGGCGAAAGTAGCCCAGTTGTTGGATAACACGAGAGTGTCCTGCTCTTAACAAATATTTCTAATTTTTCGTCAAGCATTCCATTCCGATAAAAATTAGTATATATTTTTTTATCTACCCAATATGATCTTATAAGAGTTTATTGTTTTCAGCATTGTGGGTTTTTTTTCTCCTTCCAAGTTTTAGTACCCGTTCGGTCTACAAACATACATTATTTAGTATAATAGGGATTTAAAGGGTAGACTTGTTAAGTAAATGTACCTGCATTTTCGTGGAAAGAGAGTGGTAACCCCTTTAGAAAAAATATATCTCCAGTATACTAGACTGGGATTCAAACCTCAATATACCTATCATCGGTAATCAAACTTACATGGAAGCGATGTGTTAGCCTAGAGATCGGCAACCTTGTGAATAATGAGGGCCGTATAAATTTAAAAAAGTATGAAGGCCATATAAATTTTTTTTAATATCTAGAAAAACATCAGTAAGGGGATGGGTGCAGCTTTCCAGGCTAGACTATTTATGAGAAGATTTTGTATGTTAAGGGTCAGAACAGGGAAGTATAGTTTTAAGGGGTGTTGAACCTATTTAGCATTTAACATATTTTACGAGGAGGGCTTTAAAATATCGGTGCATAATTTAGTATGAATAGTGTATTTAATGGGTAATGAATTAATTCTATTGCCCCGTGCCAGTTAAACATGTTACAATATATTATAAATTTGATTTGTAAGTAAACATTTTAATTCCTGTTTTAAAATACTTTTAACATAAATACAGTAGAAATTTATCTCGTATATGAAAAACATTGGGTTTTATCTCTTAAATGTAATATTTTAGTTTTTCATTTATTTGAGAAGTTTAACCTGCACTTTCTAACCGCCTGATTATATCAGCACTCGATTTATAAACTAACTTAAATCTAGAACAGACACTATATCCAGCCCTAGGCCGATAATATTTCACTGTGAAAGGGGGAACCCACATTTCAACAAAGATAAGAAATTGTTCGGCCATACTAGAAATCGAACCTAGGACCCTGTTATTAGCAGAGAGACACGCTACCGACTGAGCTAAGGTGTCAGACTCTAATTGCTAATGATTACGTTTACCACCATAAACACTTACCGGCTGAGAATAACAAGATATCTTAGAGGAGGTGAAACTTAATTAGTAAAAAGAGGAGATCGGTAAAATCAGAGTTGGGCATCATTATGTGAAAAATCAATCTAAGTATATCCAGACGGGATTCTAACTTTGACCTCTTTATCATTAGTAGCCCGCTAAGTTGTGAAACTCACGCCTTATACCGTGTTAAATATTAATGTTGACCTCAAGTATAAAGGTTCAAACACGTACTATATCCAAACTTGTATAGTATTTCTAATTAGGTTCGTCATTTTACTCATAAATTTAATTACTTGTCATTTAAGATAAATTATTTTATAATATGAATGCCAATACAGCACTTCGATTAAAGTGAGCAGGCTGAATACTTGAAGCTAAATACAAAATAATGTATAGATAAAATTGATTACGCATGACATAAGATTTATATTATATTATAAAATTACCATTAATAAATTAGAATTTGCGATCAGTTAAAATTAAAATAGTTAGAACGTTTTACAAACTATTAAATTTACATTTTGAATATTCATTTATATTTTGTTTCTTATAAAAATTTGTCAATATTATATTTATTAATATACTATATTTATGTGAACCAGTTTTATTGTTTATAGCTAAGGAAATAATATTGAGTACAGTCTAATTTTTATAGGAATGACCTTTTAGGGAATAAAAACATATTTTTTGTGGTCGAAATTTTTTTTAATTATTATCAGTAGTATTTTATAGGCATTTATTATATTTAACAAAGGTGACAACATAATATCACATGAGCTGATATATCAATGTATGTAACCCGCCTCGGTGGTGTAGTTGGCAAATGCGCTAGTCGTGTTGAGCTCGACTGCCGAGGACGGGGAGATCGAGGTTCAAATCTCGGTCGGGTGAACTAGGGGTGGTTTTCCTAAATGGTTTTCCACTCTCCCTCCACGCAAATGCAAGTTCACTTCCTCTAAATTCAACCTTCCCAATTCCGAATCCATTAGCGTAATTAGTACTTAAGCGTATAACCCGAACGGTTAGTAAGACGCAGTGCTAGATAATAATAATAATATAAATGTACATGAACAAGTGAACATAGCTAGAAAATGACGTTTCTAGTTATAAGTCTTCTTTTAAAATGGGTTTGTGGCAACACTTTCACTAATACATTTTGTAATATTATTACTAATTTTCAAAAAATGGGATCGAATTTTTTTTGAACATCTTTTCTCTCGTACGCAATCTATTTTATTAAAGACGAAAATATAATAAGCATATATTTGCCCCATTTATTATCCAAAATAAAATATCTAAGGGCCTATCGGTAAGCATTCGAAAAACAGCTCCTAAACTAACTCAACCACAAGAAAGGCCATTTTATTATTAAAATCTTAGTCGGGAGAAATGTTTGATCCAATTTAAGCCTACTTTCTTAAAATAAGTTAAATTACCCACACTATTTCCAATTTAAATAATCAAGTACAAGTAGCTTTCTCTGCACTTATAGTCATGAATATATATTATATATAGGGTATAAAAACGTAAACTTTTTGTTAAGTTAAGTTGGTCACTTTATTTGGGCATGCGCTTGTACTTAATTTCACCTGTGGTCGTGACCATGTGTTTTAGCAGACAGGTTCAGACTGATTATAGGGAATGCGGGGTAATAAGGAAGTGAAAGTGTACACCCACCATTGTTATGGGCATCCTTAAATCGGAATCGTAGACGCAATTAATTGGTAGCGTCCAGAACTTAATTTTGATTGCAATTTCAACTGTCCTAGCATGCTAGATCATTATTTGCACGAGCGCTGTAGTTAGGGAATGGACCTCGATGACATTGTTTGCTGAAACAGGGTGTCCCAAAAGTTCAGTTAAATATCTTCTATAACATATGTTGT
Organism: Timema bartmani; assembly: GCA_902151455.1. Classification (NCBI taxonomy): domain Eukaryota; kingdom Metazoa; phylum Arthropoda; class Insecta; order Phasmatodea; family Timematidae; genus Timema; species Timema bartmani. The sequence goes on along the minus strand of CABFWB010000116.1, from coordinate 447,204 downwards.
AAATTTCCTCCACTGACTTGATATGATAAGAGGCGTGACCATACTTGCCCAGCGGAGGATATTTCCAACATCTGTTATAGTAAGAACTGCTAAAAGGTGCGTGGTAATTTACTTCAGAGTAAATGTTGGCACAACCTGTAGTATAATATAGGCCTATATATTTTAATAATTCCAACGTTTGCTCGTACGTGGAAAAATACGTTAATCTCTCCTGATCACCTTTGTATATGAATTTTCGAGACTCAAATATTGGTTAATATACTAAGATTTTTTTCACTCTCCCTCCCATCTAATACCGATATACTTTTTCTAAATTCTATCTTCCTTGTACCTTCTCCTTTAGTGTATAGTAGCCCCATGGCTTCCTTGGTGCTGACTGACAGTTCACAGGTGACTTCTGACAGTCAAAATTTAGGTATATACCTAAATTTTGACTGTCAGAAGTGACAGCTGCTAAACACATACTTTTTGCAGATCATATGGTTCGGCGTAGGGATACATAATTTGGTCTGGTAGCTTGTCGAAGCCATCAGCTGTCAGCTGTGAGCTGTCAGTCAGCACCAAAGAAGCCATGGGTAACTATTGTAGGTAGACGTACAGCCTAGACGGTTACTAAGACGTCGTGTATGGAGTAAAAGAGGATAGTTTAGGCATGGATACCATTAAATTCAGGCTCCAAGGTGAAACGATGGTCACCAGACAAACTATGATTATTAAGTGTTAGATAATTGTTTTGGCCTTGGTTTACTTGTACAGGTTGTCGTTTTTCAAACAAACGTATATATTTCGCGAGGTTCCAACGAAGATATATACTATTTGCGTTTACGGTCTCTGTCCTGCAAATATTATCATCATAATGAACTGTTTCCACCCTGTGGCCGGATCTGTTTAGTAAAATACTTCCATCTCTCTCTGTCCTTCCACCATGTTTCTTCCTGCACCTTCTTCCACTCTACTCCTCCCACTTGCACACTTGCTGCTATCTGTTACTCCCATCTTTTCCTTGGTATCCCTTGCGGTCTCTTCCCAACTTACTCTGTATCCATTAATCTTCTTAGAATCCTCCCCCATTCCATCCTCATTACGTGTCCATGCCATTTCATCCTAGCTTCCTCTACTATCTCTTGTACACCCTGTACCCCAACTCTAGACCTTATATCTTGATTCCTAATCCTATCTCTTCTGGTGACAGCTAGCATGCTTCTCAAAGACTTAATTACTACGAATATAATGATAATAATTATTAGATCTATTCAACGTGCTCTTTCTGAACCGACTGATTATAGCAGCACACGATTTATAAAATAACTTAAATCTAGAAAAGACACAACATCCAGTCCCCGGCCGTTAATTCATCACTGTGAAAGGAGAAACGCACATTTTACTTAGTGATGAATTTTTCGGCTATGCTAGATATAAATTGAGCCCAGGATTTTTATTTCAAAAGGCAGATGCGATACTGATTGAGCCAAGGTGTCAGGATGACCTAAAATTAAATGAGTAAATAACTAAGTGCTATACTTGGGTGTGTTATATTAAGTTTACTGTACCAGCTAAATATTAAGTTAGTAAGTCATAGGTTGATAAATCATGTATGATCAGAAAGTAGAAGCTAACTACTTCTATGAAAATTATCAGTGCTGAAATTTAAATCATATTTATAAGTAGAAACATAATATATAATATATATATATAATTTTATAACTGATAAATATAAATATGCCGTTGATAATTCGATTTATTTTTACAGTCTATATTCAAAGTTCACATAACTTCTAACTGAATCGAATTTATTTTTTTATTACAGTACATCGCGTATCACTAAGCGTTTGGGCTTTTTGGGAAGGAATTATTAAGAGGAAATTTAGTCGTACTTACGTGGGAAAATAGTAGGAAAATATTTAGAAAATTATATACTCAGTACACCTGGCTCGTATTCGAACCCTGACCTCTAAGTCACTGTAAAAACAGACCAGACAAGGTAACATGATCACAAATAAGAAACACCAAGTATTAACTTCAATACAAATGAAATCTTCGAAACTTTTTTAAGTATAAATCGCATTGCCTTTTATTAGTCCAAAACAGTGATCCATTATATAATATTTTGGTTTACGTTTTTTAAAACAAATATCTTTTTGGTTAGAACCTTTAAGTTTTGTCTATGGGAAGGCTGTTAGTTCTCTTTAAGACCAGACGCCATTTTATTACCCCAAGGTGTCGTAAAATTGAATCTCTTGAGATGGTTTGAGTCTTCCATTAAACATTCATCTGACGCACCAACATCATTTAATTTAATTTTCCAAGCGAAAATAATAATTAAGATGACGTCACAAATTGTATCCTTAGTTATTTGATTAAAACAAATATCTATAATGGTCCAAATATTTTTTATATCAAAACATGATGGAATTAAGAAGATAATAATTTCGTTTGTAAAATATTATAAAACATAATTATAGAACCTATTATCATGTGCTTCATATATTAAAAACGATTCACTTTCAAATATATTTTTCCCGCGGTGTTTTATTACACTCCCGAGCTACACGCGTTTCATTTAAGCTGTTCACATAGGAATGAAGAAGGAAGGGTGTTTGGAGGAATTGTACAAGAATGTGCATGGAATGAGAGTGAGAAATTATTAAGGTACATTCTAATCGGGATCAAACCTAGTCCTCTTATTAATAGTAAGCCTAACCAGACTAGATGATCCTAACATTTAGAACACGTGCCCGTTCAAAAGTTTTTCCATCGTATATTTATTTATTTATTTAACACTCGCTCCTGAAAGAGCCTCAGTTACATATGAAATCCACCACTTTGCATTCCCCGATTTGATGAGAGGATGATGGTAGCGAATATGAATAGTGTAAAGCCAATGAAGTTCGTAACCTAGCTAAAGTCTAATTAAACAAATCCTGGTATCGATGGAGAATATTCCCCGGTCGATAAAAAATCTCCGGTACCAACCGGAAATCGAATCCAGGACCTTTGAGTTAGCATACAGGGGCTCTGACCACTATTAATTATCACCAGGACCTGGACTTTGATGACCTAAATATAATCAAACAACTACCTTAAAATCTGAACAAAAAGTCATAATAAATGCACACGTCCTAAACCAAACAAGTGCTTTGAAAATATAAACTAGAATTTTTTCATGCAAGAAATTTCTAATCGGGATCAAACCTAGTCCTCTTATTAATAGTAAGCCTAACCAGACTAGATGATCCTAACATTTAGAACACGTGCTCGTTCAAAAGTTTTTCCATCGTAGATTTATTTATTTATTTAACACTCACTGCTGAAAGAGCCTCAGTTATATATGAAATCCACCACTTTGCATTCCCCGATTTGATGAGAGGAATGGTAGCGAATATGAATAGTTTAAGCCAATGAAGTTCCTAACCTAGCTCAAGTCTAATTAAACAAATCCTGGTATCGATGGAGAATATTCCCCTGTCGATAAAAAAAATCCCCGATACCAACCGGAAATTGAACCCAGGACCTTAAAGTTAGCATACAGGGGCTCTGACCACTATTCTTCAAGGCCGGTTAGTTATCACCAGGGCCTGGACTTTGATGACCTAAATATAATCAAACAACTACCTTAAAATTATGAACAAAAAGTCATAATAAATGCACACGTTCTAAATCAGACAGGTGCTTTGAAAATATAAACTAGAATTTTTTCATGCAAGAAATATTTAACAGTTGAAAACTTGCTCTGCTAGATTTAATATTGATTTACAAAATATCTCTTTCAGAAGTAATAGCTACCCCCTAACAATGGAACCATACCCAGCTTAGCTGCAGTGTCTCACCTCTAATGTAAATTTTTTCAATCATACATGAGTTGAAAGTCTATACAGACTCTACCAATGTAAGGAGAATAGAAGGTAGAACCAGATTTATAAATACATTAATTGATTGGTTTAGGGTGTTCTAACAATGGAACCATACCCAGCTTAGCTGCAGTGTCTCACCTCTAATGTATATTTATTCAATCATACATGGGTTGAAAGTTTATACAGACTGTACCAATTTAAGGAGAATAGAAGGTAGAACCAGATTTAGAAATACATTAATTGATTGGTTTAGGGTGTGACGTCACTCAGTACACAAGCCCGCGCTTCTTACACACATCTATACGAAAGACAAATTTGTTACAAATAAAATCACATTTTGGAAATTTAAATACCGTAATAAATAAACCTTTAGAATCCACACCAATGACCAATTAACGTTATTAATCTACTTATTTAATAAAATATACATAAATTTGTTATTGTATTAAAATATAATTGCTGTGTACTGGGTGATGTAGGCAATGAAAAACTCAAATTCCTCCAAGTGTCACTACCTTTATATTCTCTTTACATGAAGCTGTAATGAATATACTTTTAACCACACAAGCAAATAAAATAAAAGGTTCATGGCCTACATTTTCTTCTCGTTCAAACAATTTTGCAATATTTATGTATTAATAAAATATGGATATTATTTAAAAAACTTATTCAACATTACTACCTTAAGATGACTCAAACATGTCAAAAAATGGCTCAAAAATTATTTCTTAAAGGTTGGAAAACCAAGAAAATCTGTCCTAAAATTTCATAATGACAAAAAATGACAGAAAATAACCTTAGAATATGCATCTCTTCAACAAGGGTATCTTGAACAGAGTTTAAGTACTTATGATCATTGTATGTGATGATCAAAAAAAAAAAAAAGACATGTATTCAAAATTTGGAGCCTGTTTATTACTAGGCAAGTGTTGTCTTGGATCAGAGATGAATATGGGTGGCTCAGTAGTAGAGCATTTGCATTCAAATACATTAATCTTGAATTCGATTACCATGATAAAGTTGTAATTTTTCTATGAATTGAATTTATATTAAATTATATTTCTTCAAGGTAATATTAAATTCTTAATTAACGAAAATGAGGGTAGTATTTTTTGTAAGTTGTGCTTTTCCCACTTCTATTTCTTATTCAAAATTTGGAGCCTGTTTAATACTAGGCAAGTGTTGTCTTGGATCAGAGATGAATATGGGTGGCTCAGTAGTAGAGCATTTCATTCAAATACATTAATCTTGAATTCGATTACCATGATAAAGTTGTCATTTTTCTATGAATGGAATTTATATTAAATTATATTTCCTCAAGGTAATATTAAATTCTTAATTAACGAAAATGAGGGTAGTATTTTTTGTAAGTTGTGCTTTTCCCACTTCTATTTCTTTAGTGTAATATTGGGGATATCAAGAACGGGTAATCTATCGTAGTGCACCATAGAACTTTAATACACACATTCTTAGGTGAGTTTATCATTTTATGGGTCAGAAACTTGGAATAAAGGAAAGTAGGAAAGGAAAGAATAGAAGTGCTTCACACATGGTGCTGGAGAAAATTAGAAAATATATCTTGGTCAAACAGCCTGATATATGAAATCGTTTTCAACCGAGTAAATTTAAAGAGAGAAATTTGGAACTTTATTATTATTATTATTATTATTATTATGGTTGTTTATAGGCCCTTTGACACAATGAAGTCCTTAGGGCCTTCATCGACATAAAAAACATTATAAAATCCCCATAAGGGAGGGTAAAAAGGAATAATTTATCTTCCAGAATCATCAGGTGAAAGCACTAAAATAAAATAACATATACAAATAATACATTTTGTACCAAAATATTACAAATAAATCTCAATATAAGACAGGATTCATTTGAGTCACACTATAATAGTGATAATCAAATGCAATTTAAGAGATTTGTTTGGCGTATAAAACGGAGTAAACAAATAAATCCATTCTCACTGTCGCGTAATAATTAACGAAGGTCAACTTTAAAATCAATAGCCATGGAAATTAGTTAAAAGGAGAAAAGAAATAAAGATTAGACATATGAGCTTTTAGTAAACATCATGGAAGGAAAACTGGTAGGGAAAAGGGTGAAAGGAGACCGAGAATGGAATATAGAAAGCAGGTTACTACGGATGTTGATGCAAGGAGCTACAGGTAAATGACGAGAATGAGAGAGTAGGCAAAAATGGAAGTAAGAGTGTGAGCCAACCAATCACAAGATTGGAGATATAAAGAAGAACAAGTGAGTAAATCATACCACTCAGACACCTTAACAAGCATAAAGCTCTTAGAGGAGAACAAACGAGTTTTGCATCTTTTTTAATATTTAAATTGGTTGTTATTGGTAAGCGAATTATTCTCTATAGTATTACAAATCGTTGTCCTAAAATAAACATTGTTGGGGGCCTTATCTAATATTAGCACTAGTTTGTATATCATTATTAATAAAACCTCAATAAATACGTTAAATTTGCTTTCAAAGTAATGAAAATATTAAAGCTGGCCCAAAAAATATGTATTTTACAGTAATATTTTACTAACAAATAAAAAAATACCACCCATAGTAACAAAAACAAAAAAAAAACGTTTTAAGGCTCACATGTAAACACACTCAGTACGTCTCCAAATTCATGGCGACCACTGGTGGTGTGGGATGGACCACGAGTTAAGGCACATTTTTTATGGCAGATAAATAATTTTGGACAAAATGTATCAAATATTGCTTCACTAGATAAGTTCATTTATATTTTATACTCATCGAAATATGAACAGCTTTCTTTCATGAAAGTATTGGAATTTAATGATAAAGTTATTTGTCCCTTCATGTAAAAAGTTTCTCAACAAAAGCCAATAAATATCCTTATAACAGAAGATATTCAAGAACTTTTTTAATTACTTTTGTAGAAACTTAAACTAAACATAATTACTAAAGTATTATTTCTTTAATTTTAAATAAAATATATTTAAAAAATCTGTGAAAATACTAATTTAACTCGCGTTGAATTCCACCCCAACTTAAATACTGATGTGTACCATCCACTTCCGTAATTCCCTATTTAACTTTGGCTCAGATCTACAACATTTTGAAAGCGAGGGTTTATCTACGAGGTAAACTATGGTACTACAACCCAAGTAATACCGTTAACGCGTGTTTATCCAACTGAAGCCTTCGAAGAGCACTATATTATATTCATCCCCTGGGGAGGCTGAAAAGAGAGAGATGGAGAAGTTTCTGATAAAGGATAGACTTTAAGGGAGGGGCGCTAATTGAAAGGGCAAACACAAGAGACAACAAGAAGGTTTTGCGCCTTAATGTAATTATGTGTGTAATGAAGGGGGGATAATGAGACTGTACGGACATTAAGAGCGTAGAGGGGAGAATGGGGAGGTAGAGGTTTTGGGTGAGAATGATTTATGAGAAGTAATGTAATGAGGGAAGACATCAAAATTGGTCTTGATCAAAAACTCACAGGGATAAAGGTAGATTAATTGATAAACATGGAGACCTGTGTTAGTTTTGATCAGGTGAAATTATAATGAATGTTGACAAAAAGCATTTGATATATACGTTAAAAATAGAATAAAATAAATGACTTAGCTATATTATGTATTTGTACTAACAAATGAATGGTAAAGGCAAAAGAAAAAAAGTAGGAAATTCCAATTTTAGCTCAAATTGAATTACTACTTTCATCTGTTGGAGAATCACAATACCTTTATAATACACTTTAGATTATAATTAAAAAAGATCTCTGTCATATTTTAATTAATTTAAAAAAAGTATTTGCTGGTTTTGAGATTTAAAAGTTTCCGTCCTGGAAGATGAATGCTATATGATTTTTCCCCCTGTTACACCTGTAATCTTCATATAAGAATAAAATTCAATAGGTCAAAAACATATAATTTAGGCAATCAGTTTGTAAGCTGGTATCTTCTCGTCTTTTATCTTCAAATAATTAACTGATAATACACAAAGCTATAAGAGTATATTTTGATTCTTTATGGATGTAAAGTATTGTCGTCAACTATGTACCAACGGAATAAATTAATTTTTTTTTAGAAAAAAGTGCTGATAAAAATATTTAGACCTAAGAGGGATGTATGGACATGATAACGAAGAGAGTTACATATTGAAGAAGTGAATGGGTTGTATGAATCCTCAAATATTTGAAGGTGGGATGAAAGGGAATGCGAAGAAAATCCAGTGTTTTGGGCAGTTTTTATGTCAAAAAATTTTTTTGGACAAAATAAATAAAATATTGCTTCAGTAAAAAAAATTAGAGTTTAATTTTCTTCACATGTTGATATCAACAGTTCCTGAATATCCATCATAAGCATGGCAGCATTTATCTTCAAATAATTAACTGATAATACACAAAGCTATAAGAGTATATTTTGATTCTTTATGGATGTAAAGTATTGTCGTCAACTATGTACCAACGGAATAAATTAATTTTTTTTTAGAAAAAAGTGCTGATAAAAATATTTAGACCTAAGAGGGATGTATGGACATGATAACGAAGAGAGTTACATATTGAAGAAGTGAATGGGTTGTATGAATCCTCAAATATTTGAAGGTGGGATGAAAGGGAATGCGAAGAAAATCCAGTGTTTTGGGCAGTTTTTATGTCAAAAAATTTTTTTGGACAAAATAAATAAAATATTGCTTCAGTAAAAAAAATTAGAGTTTAATTTTCTTCACATGTTGATATCAACAGTTCCTGAATATCCATCATAAGCATGGCAGCATTAAATAAGAAACTTTTTAAATGGAGAAAAAAGTGGTCAATTTTGGACACCCTTGACAGATAATAAAGAAATTTTGAGATTATTATATGAATAAAATTAAATTCTATATTTGAACTGGAGCAATATTTTATTTATTTTGGCCATAAACATATTTTGACATAAGAACTTCTAAAACACTGTCTTTTTCTCGCAACCTCTTCCATTACCATCTTAAGAATAATCAAACCATGGAGGTTGAGGTATGGTGGTTATGTGGCGCATTTAGGTGATGATAGATGTATACTCAAACTAAAAGTTGGGTTACTTAAAACAACGACCCCTTAGTATACCAAGACTTCGATGGGAGATTTAGTGTGAAAATAGATTTGAATGAGTTTGGGAATGGATGGGGGTGTCTCAAGATAAGGTTGAATATCCAGCTCACATTCTGGTGGCCATGAAATTTCAAGTTCCTTTATGCTATAAAGTTAGTTTGTTATTTATTTATTAGTTTAAATAAAGAGAAAATATTAAAACATGTTTATTTGAACTATAACACATTTAAAATCCCTTCTCATGCAGCATAATATAAAATAATATTTTATATTTAAAGTGCTCTTAGAAATAAGTTTAATTATTATGGAATATTTTATAATTTTTAAAGGTATATTCCTTTGAGTTGGCTCCAAGCCGATATCGAGCCATTACCGTTAATCCAGTATATTACTAAATAGATGCCTTAGATCAGTGGAGTGAAACTTGTTTGTGGGTGAGAACCCACCAAAGTATTATTTTATTAAGAATAATCAATGCAACCTTGTAAATAAAACACACCTTTTCCTCCTAACTTATCGTGAGGACCTTACGTTTACGTTAAATTTTTTTCACCCAATAAATATTTTTAAGGTTGTCAAATGGCTATAGCCATATTAATTTTATGGCAGATAATATTCGTTTACAGGATTACAAAAGCTGCATACTATTTAAGAGGGGATTTACCTATTCTCTTTGTGCTCCATAAAGAAAATGTTGGTGACCCCTTGATAATGCGATACCCCAATGTAGTCGCAACCCTCAGGTTGCGCACCACTACTTTACACCATGAGTCAACAGGGTACGGTTACTTAGAGGTACTTGTATTTTACTGTGAGCGTAACTTCAGGCTCTGTTATTTCATATTATGTTAAGAAACTGACAGAATGACCACATAGAATACATATATGAAAAAACTTTGAAATAAATATAAATTATTTAAAATATGCTTATAACTATAAGTTTGAGTGTTTGTTTTTATTTAACAATATAATTTTCATTACTGAATTAAATATGTTGAGACCCGCTTCAGTGGACACATGGTCTAACATAATCGTATTAGACTAATCTGTCGATGATCAGGAGATCGAGGTTTGTAATCTCGGTCAAGTGTAGTGAGGGTGGTTTAAAAAAATCCGATCTTCTTCCACGAGAATGTGGGTATACATAAACTACATATAATATTCCTAATCCCTAAAATCACTTATCGTTATTAGTATATAAGCGTATAGCGCGAGCAATTAGCCAGTAACTATAGCTGGTTTTATTAACTTATCAGCTAGTGTGATAATGTTCCAGGCTACCAACATATATTTAAGTTTTGAAGGACCTGCATCAACAGGCATGGAGATAAAGGTTTGAGTTTCGTATTATCAGGTTTTCCGGTAGCGGGGAAATATGATTTAGTTCCCTACCTGGGATATGTTTTCCTAAAAAGATTTTACACTAACTCTCCATACCAATACGGGTACATTTCCTCTCAATTGTTACCTTCCTCATTCCAATTTCATTACTGTAAGCACTAGGATATCCCGGAAGGTTAGTAAAACCCAGATGAATCAAAATGTGCCTAAGATCTCTGTTGGGTGTGGAAAATTTTATAAGTCACAAAACTATAATTTGGAGAAAAACTAATTCTAAACTTCTGATAAATATGTAGATTCTATGGATTGAACAATTAGTATTAGCAAGTGGTGATATACACTATTATACTGTTCTGAATAAAATACGGTATTGTACATAATTTTCACTTCATAATATAGGCTTCTGTAATATAATTTGTAAGAAATAGCATAATCATTGTTGACATAACACAATTTGACCACAATCATGCCACCCATCTTCATACAGTTTATACAGAGTTAAAATTTGAAAATTAACATTTTAACGCCACACGCAACAGGAATATTCCCTAAGATGTTTCGACCATGATTGATTTTCTTTGTAGGAAGTCAGAATTGCTCAACACACAAATAATCATTGCCATCCTCTCTCCCTTCTGCCATTTTATCTGGATGAACATTTCTGGTTGATTTTGATGTATCCAGGTCACTGTAGAACTGATGGAATACAAGAGAAACAAACGGTATAAGATCCATTAAATCATTCTTCTTTTCAATTGTAAGTGCACTATGTCCAATGTACTTCAGATATAGATCTATATTATGTATATTGATTCTTAACTTCTCCTAAAGCTCATTGTTTTGAATTCACTTTCATTTATTGATGTCTTGTAATAAGGTAGTCCAGGCTGTTTCTTTTCAAAATGTAGCCACTTGATCTGTCTCCAATTTGCAACATTGCCATCTTCATCTACTTTGCGCAGCTGGAGTGAACCTTTCAATAAAGAAGCAGAGTCTAAGAAGTCTTCTTGAACCATTTCTTTCAAAATGAACTGCTTCTTTTTACCAGTCTTCCGGATTAACTGCGCCCAGTCATGGGGATGTTAAATGTTGCCATTTTACTTTTATTTTTTATCTTAATCAGACTATGGTCTGAATCACACTCCATGAGTGTGTCTGTCTAGACAGCAAGAATCTGTGTTCAATGGTCTGTAAAGTTGGAGAATGTTTTTATGCCACCATGCACATAACAGCAATGTGGTTTTTTTTTGTCCACCACATGTGTCCGAGTAAATGGTTATTTCCTTTATTTCGGACTTCAGGTAATTGATTGGAAAGCTGTACAAAAATGAATCAACTTCGTTAGCCCCCCTCCCAGCTATTCCTTCATGCCACTGATAGCAATATGGATTCCCATCCTCACAATCATGCACAGTAAGATTGTAGGTCGAAAGTTGTCTTTTATAAAAGGCAACATAACTCTGAACATATGATCTTGGTAGGCACTGCTGCATATCAAACGTTATTGTATTTTTGGTTTTGTCACAATCTGAAAACATCTTGTCCTTTTTCTTGGCATTATAGGCAATTTCAGCCAATTTCTTATGTTCATCTAACTGTTGCTGTAAGTCAGTTGTGCCACACTCTGTCTTGATTTGAATAACCAGCTTGTCACAAGTAGCATAATATGTGTCAACCTCGGGTTTTTTAAATGAAAGGTTCATTTCATGGAATTGAGATTCAAAAAGACAACATCTGAGCACTCTAGATTACGAAAGCCGTGATCGTGACTGAAAAAAAAAAGTTTCGCGATAAGCTGTTGACCTGCAGGTGGTGATCAATAGTGGTTACATGTCCTTTTCTTTCCTATTTCAATAAACAATATTTAATAAAAAGCCGCCACTTGGTAGCTTTGTAAGTGGCGGTATATTATTACAAAATGTTGAGTTTGTTGGGCATGTTTTGCTTATTTTCTTTTCTTAGTTTTTGTGTGAAATGTGTTAAGTCATCACAAATATTATTATATCATTGTGCATACTGTGTTATGTCACATAAAAACTGACATAACATATTTTGCACAGCCACATCACTGATTTTGTTTGACAAACTAACACATTATTCACATATGCATAAACTCTAGCATTATGGACTCTCGACTTAACGTACCTCCCACACACGTTCCCCTATTTTTTCTGGTTCTGGTGTAGGTGATAACTCATTTTATGAGATTTGGTGACTTGACACATTTTTCACACCTAACACATTATAACAGAAAAGAAATATTAAGAATCAAGCTTTAAAAATCCTAAATATTTGAAATATCTAAATATTAATTCTCTTTTTTTGTAAGTTACCTTATGATAATAAAATAATCAATGAAATAAGTTACTTATTTTGGGCACTATTTGAAATATAGTTTCCCCTAGGAGTGTAGATTATAAACCCTCTTCACCATATTTCAAGGCACTTTTTTCATCCTTGTTTAGATTACTTGTATTCCAAATTATGATACAGTTAATACTATATAATGTTTTAATATTGTGTATAATATCATAGATTGTATCATTTTCACAATAAAAAGTCTAAAAAAACTGTACATGAGTGACTTGGCATGAAAATAACACACACACACACATATATATATAGTATAAAGAATACATGTGATTTTATGGTACAATCAAACTTAACATTAATACATATTTTTAATACACCAATGTACTAACCACTGAGCTAACCAGGAATTACCCACCTCGGTGGAGTAGTTAGCTAACGCGCTAGTTTCATGTTGAACTAGACTGCCGAGTACGGGGATATTGAGGTTCGAATCTCTCTTGGGTGAACTGGGAGTGGTTTTTCTTAAATGGTTTTCCACTCTCCGTCCACGAAAATGCAGGTTCACTTTCTCTATATTCAACCTTCCCAATTCCTAGCCCACTAGCGTAGTTAGTACTTAAGTGTATAGCCTGAACGGGTAGTAAGACGCGGTTCTAAGTATTATTATTATCATCCAAGAATCATCCCTTGCCCAGGGTAATTACTCATATTTTAAGACAGATTCTGCGATTCACGCGCAAAAATCGTCAATATTGACGTATTAAACCAAAGGTCCCGGTTCGATTCCCATGCCCAGGAGTCATTTTTAAATTTAAATACCTTTTTTAAAGGTATTCTGGGTAATAAGGAATTTTTAAAAATTGCCATTATGATGAACGTGTTTATAGTGTATTTATAAATACTAAAATATACACTGTTTCAAATTATTTGAAAAACCTCTAGTAAGATAGCAATAATACGAGTAGTATGACAGCTATTGTAACTATATGTTGGTTTTCAATAAGTATTTTGTAATTTTCTACTTTTCGCCATGTATTACTACCCATTCTGACTATACGCATATGTACTAAATACACCAATATGTTAGGGATGATAAAGTTATCATTTAGAGAAAGTGTATCTATATCATCGTGGATAAAGAGTGGAAAACGATCTAGGTAGAACCACCCTCAGTGTATCTGACCGGGATTAGAACCCTGATCTCCCCGTCATCAGAAGTACAGTATTGCGAAAGTGACGCCTTAGACCACCAAAGTGGGCTATTCTGTAATAAACTCTCTCCCAGCCACAGGAAGGGGACTTCAAATCAGTCATTTGTCAACGTTTAGATAAACTGCTCTAGTTACGAAAAAACCACGATCCATTAGTGATATTTAGATCCATTACGAAACAAGAATCGATTCCAGTAAAGTGATGATAGTCACGTATTACACGGGACAATAAATTGCCCCAGGTAGGGGAATCGAACACTGTGAAACAGACTCCAACTGAGATGTTACAAGACAAACCAGACTTCCTTCTTCAATATGTGGGTCGCAGGACCACACCTTCTATAATCCAGTCCATAATCATTTTACGACAGCATCGTCAACACCAGCCGTGCGGACTGCCAATTAAGACTTTTATAATCCGTATTAGAGAGAGAAAGATTGGGGTAAAAGGGGGTCTAGGTAGGCGAGGAGAAATAATGGATCAGGTTTTTTTTCCAGCTTTGTTTTGATTTGTTGTAGGCCTTTAATATATGTCACCGAATGTATGGGCATTAAGAAATAAAACTAATGGAAATAGTTAACATTTTTAAAGAAATGTACTATATTAAATTAATTGTGCTCCACATATTTACAACAATGGACAAAATATTAAAAAATTTTAGAGATAGGAATCACATTTGCAAGTGGGAGGGAGGAAAACTATTTAGGTAAAAAATCTTCAGTGTATCCGGCCAGGATTCGAACACCAAACTCACCGCTACCAGTAGCCCAGACAGGACAATATTGACGCCTTTTTCCGCATTCCAACCATTGTGGTTCATAGATAAGTTAATCCAAATGTATCAATAACTATTAGTTTTTTCCTTTATAAGTCCAAAACTATTAAATTTAAACACAAACCTATTTACGATTTTTAAAATCCCAGTGATGAAAGCCCTATCCAAAATTTTTTACAGATTTAATAAAGTTATCTTTAGTAAACATTTTTTATCATGATCAAATATAACCTTAGTATAAATGAAAATAATGTAATTTACTCAAATCAGAAGAATATTTTCATTAATAAAAAAAACTATAATAACGGCGAAGACTTGGTGTTGTAGCTGTTATAGAATTCAGTTGGATTATAGCATATGTGCTGATATTATCAATTGTTTCAGAAAATTTATTAATAATACATAAGACTAATAATAAAATTTGTAATACCCTTGAGAATTTTTAACAAATTTCAAACTACATTATATTTCAAATGAAACCACATTTTGTTACTAAAATGTATTTTAGAAACTAACTGTTTCGTACTATAGTTAAATTTTCTTTGAAAGGACCCTGCATATGTGACAGCTGTATAAACTACTAGAAATACATTTACGTATTCATACGTCAAGTCATATGATCTGCAACAATAACTTTTATAATAAATTATCAATATTTTCTAAATGAGCCTAATTAAATAGTAAAATATTACAAAAATTTGTAATTTATAAAATAAACTTTGTTTGAAAATTTGACTATAGTCCCTGGTTAAATATATATTCTCTTATTTATATTATGACATTTATAAATATATATCAATTACGTTTCAATATTATCACGTCCTAAGTGTTCAAGTTTAATTTTACACTTTATTTTTAAAAGTGACTGCTTTTATTTTTCTGTGTTCCTTTCTATACAAGTGTTAGGTATGACCTAAATAATATGATCATTGTCTACTCAAAGCTTTTTATTGGAAAGTCACGCATAATTGATCACGTAGAATTTCACAATAGTTATAAAAATGGGCTATTATATTTTTTCTCTTTATTGTTTACATGTGTAGAGATCAAACGAATATTATGACGTGGAGCACAAAAATTAATTTTTTATCTAAATTTGAATCAAAGAAAATATTTTTGTAGAGTATGTCTGCTAAATTAGTGTAAATAATATTTTTTTTTAGAAAAAACGCATTCAGCCACCCGCCCAATATACACTCATACTTAGTCTTTAATTGTAGATATAAAGAAGAAAGATCAATAAAATTAATCCCGTTTAGGTGGCCATGTGGTATAAAACGCAGCTATCGCAGTAGACGAGACTGCTGATGATTGAGAGATCGAAGTTAGAATCTTGGTCGGGAGTATTGAGGGTGGTTTTTCAAAACAATAAAAATCACTCTCCCTCCACGCAAGTGTGGGAACAATTAATATAAATATATCCCTCTTCTTCCCTAAAACCATTAAGTAATTAGAAGATAAGCGGATAACCTGAACGAATAGTAAGATGCGGTGGTAAAAAAAAACATGTACACTTGTTTGGACGAAGAGTGGGAAACCACTTATAAAATAATCCTAATAAGTTATTTAGGGAGTTGAGCCCCAAAATTGACATCACCGGCAAAACAAAATAGACCAGGTTGACGACTTTACCTTCGTGCCTACTTGTGTGGATTATATTCTCTTGCTATTTTGATAAACTTTGTTTAGTGATACACACTTCAGTTGGCCGAATGATCTAAATAAAGCGTCACTCCTGTGTTATATTGGCCTATTAATTACGGGAAGGTGGGGACTCGAATCCTGCTTGGGTCTATTGAGGGTGTTTAAAAAAAATTGTTTTACACTCTCCTTCCACGCAAGTTCAGGTATATTAACTCTAAAATGCTTTATTACACATCCCTACCCCGTTAGAATGATTATCATAGATGCGTATATGCTGAACAGGTGGTATGATGTGGTGATAAGAAAAAAATAATAAATGTTTAGTGATTTTATTAACCCATTGTTAATTTTCTTTGATCGCGTTTTACTTCCCGTTCCACCTATACCCTCATCTATTAATTATTGTAATAAGGTAGGAATGAGGAAGATAGAACTCAAAGTGGCATAAATGCACCATGATTTTCGTGGATAGAAAGTGTAAACATTTTTTAGAAAAATAACACCAACAGTACATCCAGCTGGAATTTGAACCCCAATCTCCTCGTCATTGGTAATTCAGTCTATTTCAAGAGTGAAGACTTCGACCATTCGACCACTGTTGTAGGTTCACAGGGTAATTAATTTATAATTTAGCACCACGTTTTACTATCCGTTCGGGTGAAATGCTTATGTACTAATTACTCTCATGTTTTTAGGGATGAATAGGTTTAGTATATTTATAGGAAGTATAATCACATTTGCGTAGAGGAAGAGTGGAAAACCATTTTTGAAAAACCGCCCTCATTACACCCGGCTTAGATTCGAACCTCAATCGCCCTATCCTCGACAGTCTAGTTTACTGCGAGAGTAGCGCGTTAGACCACGGGGCCACTGGAGCTGGTTGGTAATTAATTACTTAAGCTATATGACGGGGATTGCTCTAATTAACGTAGGGATTACTTAAAATATCACAGTGATAATCAAATCATATTTATAAACCTACTCCCAGTGCTACCAGCGGAAATTTAAATATCAACCTAACCTTCAAAAGTGACCAAGCGCAATCGCTATGTTAACGGTTTGTGTTTTTATAACAGGCTGATTCCGAAATAAAATGATAAAAGCTTACAGGATGGTCATCTTCGTGGGAAAAGGTAGATGACCCAGCGATCATGGGTCTGGAAATACGCTGAGGGTGTACACCCACTGGAGCGCACCGCTACTCAATATGTCTCTGTGTACTGCTACACGAATTTATGGTCTACAATATTTAAATCACACCACTCACACCGGTTGGCGCACCACGCCTCCGTGCAAAACGGCGGCAAGGACTCGCTGGAGAGAAAAAAAACGCTAGGAGACGTGCAAAACCACGGATATATTCGGCTCGACTGGTTTGATGCAGTATCTATTGATTTAGTAACTCTCACATTTGCATGAATTGAATGAATGCATTCAATTGTGCTCAAACACTGATGTGAATTTTCATTTATTTGAGATATTTTACGTGCATTATCTGAACCGACTGATTACATCAGCAAACCACTAATTATAAATAAAGTTATATATAAAACCGACACAACACTCAGTCACCAGGCGTAAATTCATCACTGTGAAAAGGGAGACACAATATATTCCACCAATGATACATGTTTCGGTCATGTCAGGAAATGAACCTAGGACCCACAGCTTAGTAGACAGACACACTACCGACTGAGCTAAGGTGTCGGAAAGTTGCATTAAATTCGTGCAGCCAAGATACCAGCGATGACTTTAAGCATCAGTAGCGATTTCTTCTCCTCTCCTTTTAACACGCATTCGACATTGTATATATTTTATTTACATTTCATATTCCAAATATGACATTGATTCATCAACATTTCTCCAAGATATCAATTTTTTTTAAATTATAAATTATAAGTGGGATGTGTTTTACTAGCCAGATAAAATTACTGACCAAATTTAATTAATTTATTTAGTGGCTTATTATATAATTTTAAATGAACAGGAATACGAAAGCAATCATGACACACTATTATTTGTAAATAAACAATAAATATTGTGTTTTATCTGAAAACGTTATATTTTTTATTTATCTACATACCATACCAACAATATAAATAAAAAATTAAATTAATATGTTAGGAAAATATGTTAAAATTAACCATCATCGTCTAGTTTTATAAAGGTGAAATTAATTTGAAATAGTTTTGGATGGATTCATATTTTGTTAAAAAAAAGTATATATTGCTCATATAAACTGTACAAAGACATCATGATGTGTGTGTTAAATAACGTTTGATCTTATGTCAAGACACTATTTTTCCTTCCTTTTCCTATTTTCATTTATTAATTAACCAAAACACACTCTCAGGAATCTTTTACTTTCTAAACTTCGTCACACATTAAAGACACAATCACACTTTAATCAAATTAGCATTAATTGTATTGAAATGACACACGTCCTATTTTTCATTTCCAAAAATAAATTAATCGAACAGAAAATCACAGAGTCAATACGGGCTGTGCCTGCTGAAGATGAGGAGTTTAGGGTTTGAATTCTGGTCGGATCTACCGAGGGTGGTATTACCTAAATGGTTGCTTACTCTCTTTACACGTTAGTGCGGGTAGATTTCTTCTATAATGTTTCCTCCCTCATCCCTACCCCATTAGAGTAATTATCATTTATGCGTATAACCTGAACAGGTAGTAAGATAC
>CABFWB010000116.1:413475-428128 GCA_902151455.1 Timema bartmani | reverse complement strand
AGTAAGATACGGTGATTATATATATATATATATATATATATGTATATAAGGGCTGTACGAGTGCATGCAGTCTTTGTACGTGATGATGAGGGCAGCAGAGGCACGGAGAGGCAGGCATCACCGAATATTTGGTGTGTGTGTATGTTTATGTATACCTTTTGACTCTTTGGGTATGTTTTGTGCAATTGAATGGAAATATAAATACATTTCTATATTTTTATGAACAAACATTCATCCTAGATTCTATAACGTTGGACAGTAACTATATATGCAGGTAGTTATTTTTTATTACTTTGATATTACTAAACTTTTTTAGAGCTTGATGACATTTATTTCTTTTTATAAATAGTGTACAAGATTGAGGTTATTAAATACTTCCCCTATGTATTCGAGATTGGGTGGGCAGTTCGTAGAAATTAGAATATTAACTAACACAATATAGTGAGGGAAAATGGAAAAATTGGGAAAAGTAGGTGATTAAACACATACAGAAAACCACCCCATCGTGCACCTGGCTGAGATTAGAACATCAAGCTTCCTTTCACCAGTAATTAAGTCAACCTCGAGCATGATGCCTAAGACTGTGAATCCGTAATATGTGATTATTTGTCAAACAGGTGTTTTATAAATGAAATTAAAAATAAACACATGTACACGTGTATGAAAACATTTTTGAGAAATGTCTAGTATTTTAATCAATACTTTTTAAATGTCATTACTTTAAAAAACTATTTATCTTAAAATTAAATCAATTTCAAACGATATTTGAGATATTGCCTAATATGCCCAACATAACCAAAGTTATACCATCCAAACACAACCATTAGCTTCAAAACAAGAAATCGCCATTAAGTAGGCCTAATGGAAGAATTATTTATCATTACTATTATTTAGCACCACGTCTTATTACCCGTTCGGTTTATACACTTAAGTACTAATTACGCTAGTAGATTAGGAATTGGGAAGGTTGAATTTAGAGGAAGTGAACCCGCATTTTCGTGGAGGGAGAGTGGAAAACTATTTAGGAAAAACCACCCCCAGTTCACCCGACCGAGATTCGAACCTCGATCTCCTCGTCTTTCGTGGTCTAGCTCAACACGACTGGCGCGTTAGCCAACTACGCCACCGAGGATGGTTAATGGAAGAAGAAAATACAACAGGAAATTTCAAATATAAAAAGGGTAAGCTCTACGCAGAAATTGAAACGTAGGATGTGTGCCAAATTTAAGTGTTACAGAAGCGTTGTAACTTGTCCGTAATCCCACTATAAAATATGTAACCGGTACGTTAGAAGCCGTTTTACCATTTCCTGGACACGCCAGCTAGCTAGCATTACCACGCTGGTCTCTGGCAAATAGAAATTGCGGCATTTTGCCAAGTGAGAACAAGAGACGCTAACTAGTGGTCCATATTATTCCGTTTCTTTTGAATGGTTGGTAATTATAACTTTTCTCTTTTTTTTTAACAAATAAACACTGGTAGTAAATGGGAACTCGATAAATCCGTCACTAACTAGATGATATCCTGCGGTTAGAGTTATGAACCTCACACACACACACACACACGCCTGCATGTTACTCAACACATGGTGCATGTAACACTGATATGGATGTTTGCGAGGCGTCTGTTGTAGAAGAAGTGTGTGCTTTCACTGATTCGACCTTCCTATACAGGATGTGGCAATTCATTTTAGTAGTACAATACGTTATCATAAGTATGTTTGATAAGGGTCGTATCTGAAAACATTGATAAAATCATCACACGACTGAAAAACTAAAATGAAGACAGGAAATTATACCCAATGCTATGAACTCAGTCCCACCTTTATATATATGCACTAATTTGATAACTGGAGGAACTAGTGTAAAAATATTAAATACTTTTTCAGTATCAACGGATATTAAATATTAGTCGTGTAAAACCGTGATCCATACTTACATACTACATAAATACTTATTTCCAACAA
This sequence comes from Timema bartmani, assembly GCA_902151455.1. Lineage (NCBI taxonomy): Eukaryota > Metazoa > Arthropoda > Insecta > Phasmatodea > Timematidae > Timema > Timema bartmani. Next base: position 426,162 of record CABFWB010000116.1, on the reverse strand, counting down.
AGGATGGATAAAAAAATAAATTTCTTAATAAAATAAATAATTTTAATATGTTAAAGGATAAATGTATATCTTTATCTAATTATCGGGTAGCGCAACCAATAATGCCCATATTAAGAATGATAAAATGTGGTGGATTCACATAATTGTGTACTTTTTTGTGCTCCACATTACTTACCAAATGGTGTATTCACATATTTAACAAATGAGGTAGGAATAATTAAGTTACAATCTAGTGCAGTCACATTTGCATGAAGGGAGGCTTGGAAACCATCGATGATAGATCTTAGTATACAGGGCTAGGATTTAATAATGTAATTTTTTAATCCCTTCTTCATACCAATCCAGGTTGGTGAACTTCCAGTAAATAGCCTTTCTCTTTCCCACCTCTTACATTAAGTGGCTAGTGAAAATTATATATTAAAAATACTTGATTAATGATAATAAATTAAAATATATGGAGAGATCACCACATTACTCACACATTCATTCAAATAAAACTGTTCAGAGAGCGTAGTAAAGATATATTGAATAAATATAGTTAGTACTATTAAAGGCCCGCTTAAAATAATTGATGACTTCCTCATGGCTAATTATTATTATCCTTAGCACCGGTTCTTACTACCCTTTCGGGTTATACGCACTTACGCTAGTGTGTAATGGTAGGGTGATTGTGAGATGAAATGGAGTAACTACAGTTTAACGTGGGATCCGAACCACGGTGGAGGCCTGGCATTCCACACGTTCACAAGATGTGTTTAATACACGTCTTGTTAGCGCTGAAGGAAGGGTTTGGAAATCAGATAAATCTGTGCCGAGACAGAGGATTGAGCCCCAGACCCTCAGCACAGAAGTCTTACACCTTACCCCTAGACCACCAGGTCACTCTAATGGTTAATTGTTTTTCAAATCAGAACTATGTTTATTAGAATATTTTGTGAATATAAAAGGCTTTATTTAGAGATTCTGGCTTTTACCTTTTCAAAAATATTTCGGTAAGCCCCTATTTAAAAAAAATAATTAAAATTACAATTTATTGGAAAAATGTTATTGTTCATATTATTTTTGACACTCTAAATATTTTGACTAATTATATAATAACAGTACAGATATCTCTTATAAATTTATGAATTACAAATCAAAATAATAATAATATAAAAATTAAGCCTACTAGCTTATAAATAACCATTATTATTATTTTTGGAATGTTGGTTCATTTTGGTTATTGTTTTCATAAAATGTAATAAAGTTCGATCTCAAAAATTTGTTTGTATAGTTTAAAATCACAGTTAGGAGAAAATTGAATGAAACCAGATGATCTTTTCTACGCTCTATTAAATATAAAAACAATTAGCACCGCAACGTGTCTTACTATACCACTCTGGCTGTACACCTCTCTACTAATTACACTAATTTGTTAAGGATTAGTCAGAATTAATCTAGAGGAAGTACACCTAAATTGGTGTGGAGGGGGAGTGGAAATAGTCTTCGGCAGTCTATTCTATCTCGAGAGTAGCGCCATAAACAATGCGGTCACCAAAGCATGTAAATAGAATAATTATTTATAAGATTAAATAAATTTTAATGATAGAATCAATTTTCTAAGTAGAAATGAAAACTAAAAATTATGTTTCTACAAAATTGGGTGAGTGCCATTTGAATTTGTATTTTAATATTATTTTAATTTATTTTTTAAACTCGTTCAAAATATTGTTTCATTGTTCAATTAGTTTTATTTCTGTTTGTAATAGTTGTAATTATTTTTGCTATTGATGTTTCTTTTTATAAGTAAAGATTTTAACTCGTTCATAAATGAAACCCCATTGTAAAAGTAATATTTTTAAGGTTCTATTCGCATACATTTTGGCCAAATTTTATTTAGAATAATTTATTTTATGATTAATTTTGATCACCATTTCAATATACTTCCAATTACGAGTGTTCTAGTTTTAATTAGTTGTGCTCACGCTAAGTCACTGTGATAAAACTTTTGGAAATATTCAGACAAATCGTTTTGTTATTTTTTGTAATTATCAAACATTTCCGATATCTTGGAATACTGTGCCATAAGAACATAATATAGATATAAATAATATAATAAGAGACAATCGTGCATACCTTCTCATATAGTATATTGTAATTAGGACCAAAATGTTCAAAAAATTCCAATTAGTATCAGTTGACTACTCAAAACATACTATTTTAAAAATTAATCACAATATACACATTTCATATATATAATGTGAACAAAGTTATTTAAGCAATTTTTAAATATATACGTTTTCTAAAATCAATCTTCTCCTAATCTCAAATATATGTTTACACATGAGAGCTGAATCAAATAATCCAATTAGGCGAAAAATGAAAACTTGTTCACTGGTTTAATTTTAAAGCCATATTGTGAACAATTTCTAATTTCAAAGAATAGATTTTAGCCTTCTTAATTTTAAGGCTAGATTACAATTTTTCCTTGAAATATAACCGTTTAATGTCGGTATTTAAGTAAAATAATAATATATACATACAAAGCTATGACCATATTGCATCAAAATATAAAGCTTGGAACGAACTTTATAAAATCGTTTAGTCAATAGTCATAGGTATAAACAGACATTGTACATTTTTTTTAAAGTTTGGGAGCACACAAAACATCATGATCGATGATAATTTTAGGTCTAAAATTATCACAATTACAAAAATGTATTTGTGTGGGAGAGTAAATAAAGTAATATAGGTATTAACTCGCTTGGTTAGTAAATTTTTGCCACTTTGATGACTGATGCAATTTGACATCACTTGTTCTAGTGAGAACACATTTGGGTAAGTCCGATGAGTAAATAACTGTATTTTTTATCAACTTTTAAACTGTTATAAAAATACAAAGTTGCCGTAAACCAATTATAGGCACACCCGCACAGTGGCCTCATGCAGGGGTGGATCCAGATCATTTTCATAGGGGGGGTCATAATTTATAAATAACATAGTTACTTACAATGTTAGATTTCTGTTTAAAGCCATTTAATAGTTTCTCATTCATATTTTATCTTATGTAGGCCTATGTTTCGAACCGTGGTGATCCTCTAAAAATTTTTTTAAAATCAGATAGTTTTTATAAACTATTTTAAGTGGCCCCCTTTCTAAAATTTTTTGAAAAGGTTAACTTTATTAACTCTAGGAGCTATGACTAGTCTTCGACTTGATTTTTTTAAGTTAGATTCTTTTGTAGGTCATTTAAAGTGTTCATCTCCTAGACATTTTTGCAATTTGGATGCCTCTTAAAGCTATTTAGACTGATACCATAATTTTTTACGATAGTTAGATACCTCTAAAAGATCATCTTTGAAGTAATCTTCAACCTATGAAATTTTGAAAATGAATTCTTTAGGAAATTTCAGAAAATTAAGAATTTGGAACTATCCTCCCAAAGACATTTGTGAAATTTGGGTGACCTTGGAAGATATTTAGAGATTTCCTCCCCCGACTTTTTCTAGTCTAGTAGTTAATTGAAGCGGTCTTCTTCGACAAATTTTTGACAGTAGAATGCATATAGAAATCATTTGGAGTTTAATTTAAGGCCATGTTTCAGCTTCATATATTTTGATAATATCAGAGGATTTGAAATATATCCAGGGGGGATTTATTCCATGGAGGGGCAAATTGTTTCTAGAGGGCGGAGTCCCCCACAGTTCCACCATTCCTGCTGTCCACATATATTCTATATTCATTATTTGTGGATGAACTGCTCTCAGGCGATTATTAGTCTTCTTTGATGTGTGGTAGTCCACCGTCACTATGCGGAACAGTGTTTGTTACTCGCTATGCATGACAAATATTATAACATGAAAACTAATATTTTTTCCACACTTGCGTGAGTCATATCGGACATTGATTAATCATGGACGAATAACGCACGTGTGGACCCGGCTTAAGAGCTGTCTGCACGTATAGAGATTAAAAAGTGTATACAGTTTGTCTGTGTTGTATTTTATTTCTAAAATTTGAACTTTCATTTTGTTTTTCGCATTAATTTTCTAACTTTCACAGGGGTGTCAACTGACCCTTTGACCCCCCCTGAAACCGCGCCTGGCCTCATGGTCTAAGGTGCTACCCTTGCTGTTGACTAGACTACAGATGGCAAAGAGAATGAGGTTCAAATCTCGGTCGGGTGTATTAAGGTATTTTCCAATATGGTTTTCCACTCTTCCTCTACGTAAATGCTGGTACATTTCATAAAAATATAACTTTATTAATCCCTAAAACCATTAACCTAGTTAGTGCATAATCGTATAAACCGCACAGGCATCAAGATGTTGTGTTAAAAAAATAGAAAAATAATAAATAGTCACCATAATGCGTTTTATTTTATCGATGGATCTTATATCAAAGGATTAGAATATAATTCTTTAAGAGCGTACACAAAATTAGACTTGAAAAATGAATATGTATCACTGCGCTGTAGCCTACTTAAGAAGCAACATAGCACTTAAATGGTAGAGAAGACCATAGCGTCCATAACTATACTTATAAAGTAAGTCAAGTATCACGCATTCCATACATTGAATATATAAATGGGGTATTGTTCTTCTAATTAAGTCTCCACAAAGAGTTTCTCTATGACTTGACGTTTACTACCACCTTTCTCAACATTTATTTTAGTCTTGTTTTACAGGAACCTGTTTACATATCAGTGAAAGATACTTTCAAAGCGTTAGATGTACGTATATAAATGTTACATACAAAACAAAATTAACAGTAAATAATCAATAACTTAGGGTCAGATTTAATCCATCTAAACAATTGAATCCAGTCATTTAAAAACAAATACATTATCTTTAACGAAATTAATAATAAAAAAATAAGTTTTAAAAAGATTTTCTATTTTGGGAAATACTTCTACTTTGACGTGTTCAGTTTCACGTGCCTCACTTTCATATGTTTTTAAATCAGAACACATATCAGCACAAACACAAATATTTCAAGACATAAATTGTTTAAAAATAGATGTCAAGGTAAACATAATAATATAGTGTAGGATGTGAATACTTGGAAAAAACTAATATATAATTTTAAGATAGTTTTATTATAGGGGCTTTGTTAATTATAGACAGTATATATTAATCTAAAAATGGTCTATGTTAATCTATAAACAGTTTATAATACTTTGAAGACAGTTTATACTAATGAATATTATCAAAAAATCATTTCAGAAACCTGCCAAGTCGTCTTTTAATTTTGGGTTGGTATCTACATTTTTTAAAGGGAATAGCGTTAGTCAGTCGTTTAGTAGCCATTTTGTTTTTGAGATATTGTATATTATACTATATTGGCTTAAATCGAATCTATCCTATCATGTCTTCCTTCTTTTTATGTTCCATCAATGTGAAATCCGTGAATTTCCTAGAAAAAATAATCATTTTTGACCTAGATTGCTTCGGTGACCGCATGATCCAAGGTGTAATTCTCAAAATGTACTAGACTGCCAGTAACAGGTAGATCGGGGTTGTTATTAATGTCATATGTAGCGAGTGTGGTTCTTCCTAAATGGTTTTCCACTCTCTTTCCCTGAAATTGTGGGTTCACTTAATTTAAATTCAATCTACCTCATCCCTAACTCATTAGCGTAGTTAGTACATATAGCGTGTAACCTAAACAAGTAGTAACACGCGTTTATAATAATAATAATAATAATAATAATAATAATAGTAATAATAATTCTGAAATAGTTAATGTTATTGTGTTTTCTAAGTGTCCACAATAAATTTGAACTTGTATAAAATTTAAAGATTTTCTAAAAACCAATTCTTATTTACCATCCACACATATATCCGTATATTGTCACGACAACCAATTAAACCACTAAACATAACTTGACAAAGCGAAAAAAACTAAATAAACATTTAGACGAACAGGTATTTTATTTTATAGATATATTTCAACTGTCATAAAAAGAGACTACAGCTACCATGAACAGATTATAAAATATAATTCCTTCAGCAGAATAATAATAATAATAATAATAATAATAATAATGTTAACATTTTATTTTTACGGTAAAATAAAAAAAACACCTTGTCACGTCAAGTAACGAAACAATTCCGACTTCTTTGATGGTGTGAATGATAAAAAAAAAAAAACCTGTGGTGATAGGGTATGTGGGTGTACATACAGGCGGGAAGAAGGGAAGGGGGAATCTAAATCTCACCTGGAGACCCCAAACGAGAGGGCGCATGCGTATTGGTGTATAAAAAGAGAACGAGATAATGCCAGGGAGACCAGCACGTGGCCCTATACAAAACGCTCACATGTCAGCTAAAAGAGGTTAGTTACATTGTTAGCTGTTAACGTTCGCTGAAGCGTGAAGTATATCCACTTTCCTCCTCCCCGCTTCACTAAGATAAGCATCTACTTGGTGCTTTGATCCCCAGACCAGCATTTCTTGTACACTCGTGGGCACAAGAACTTATCAAACACGGGAGGTACAGTCCAAGAAGAAGAGCCTTTTTACAAAATACAAATATATCTTCTTGCGCCATAAATTGACAATCTTATATTTTCTTACTCGCTTTGCTCGTTGGAGGCTCCACCCCAAAACCCCCAATGAGTTTTCTTTGGAAGTGGATGTAAACTAATGTTATCCTAGCGTTGTTTTGAACGTAACAACTTAAAGTTACCGGTATTGTGTTGTATGTACCGCACCTACTTTAAAGTTGCTCCACTATTTTGAATTTTATTGGAGATTGAAAATTAAAATTTTTAACGTTTTGTAATTTTCCCGTCAGCTACAGGCTAGAAGATATAAGATTGCCAAACTTCAAGTTTCTAGCTCATCTGGAAGTGGGTAGTCTAAACATTAATATCATTGAGTGAGTGAGTCAGTCTGCCGTGTGGCTTTATAGTAGTATAATTAGTAGGCCTACTATTTTGTAATTAGTGATTTTTTAGCACCACGTTTTACTACCCATTTGGGTTATGCGCTTATATACTAATCAAGCTAATGATTTTAGGGATTAGTAAGGTTATATTTAGAGAAAATGTTCACGCATTTTCGTGAAGGAAGATTGGAAAACCATTTAGTAAAAACCACTCTCAGTACACCCATCTGAGATTCTAACCTTGATCTCCACGTCATCAGCAGTCTAATCTACTGCGAGAATAGGTGTATTTATATTATTTGTCGAAACTTATAGCTAAACATTACATGATTTGATATATGCATGATTACGGGAAATAAGGTCTAGTAGTTTTTCTAGATGTAAAATAAAATTAGACTATAGGTCAACTACACTGTTTAGTAGGATAGTTTATATCTAAGAAACTCTTTTAAATAGAACATATTTTGTAATTTTAAACAGTTATAATGTTTTTAAATTTTTCTAGTGGTTTTTCAAAATTTAATATAATATATATCAAAAGTGACAACTGTAGATGACATGATCTGACCTATACATACGTTAAAATAGATCTAATACTTTTCGAGCTTCCAGATAATGCTCTTTCTTTTTATGAAAAATTGGATTTTAAAATCAACGTTATGGACCACAAATCAACTATAAATCTTAATATACTACTATTTATTTACTTCCTCATTTAAATACTAGAGTGGATATCCGCATATTAAGGTGGGATGGAAGGGGACGCAAGAAAAGATGAGTCTTTTTGCAATTTTTATGAAAAAATTTTTTTTGTCCTAAATAAATCAAATATGGCTCCACATTTTTATTTTCTTCACATGTTGACATCAACAGTTCCTGAATATCTGTCATTAACATGGTATAATTATTTAACAAACTTTTTAAATTAAGAGAAAAGTTCTCATTAAATTCCAGTGCACCATTGGCAGATATTAAATAAATTTTGAGGGCACCGCGCGAAGAAAATTAAATTCTATGTTTGTATCAGAGCAATATTTTATTTACTTTGGCCAAAAATGTTTTGCCATAAAAACTGCAAAAGCCCTGGCTCTTTCTCGTATCCCCTTCCATCCCACCTTAACACTGATATGAAAGTTATGTTTTAGAAGATGTGTACCGACATTTACGTGGAGAGATAGTAGAAAAACACCAAAATCATTTGGCTGTAACTCCCTTCCCATCACCAATAAACTAGTTGAGACTAGATTTACACCTTTTTCTGCTTTCCAACTGTTTCTGATAAAACATAGTTATTAGTAAAGTTAATAAACTTTTATTTTCTACTCATCCCTTTTCATTGTTTGATATAGTTATTGATTCATACCTTATTGAATTATGATGTTTTTATAGTGTAATATAACACATATAGGATGTCTACCCAATTATGTCCACCCCATTTAATGACTCTTTCAAGAACTATAAATAAATTTATCACGAACAAAATGTTATAAAATATGTTACTATCCCATAGGACTGATATTTTCATTCAAAATTTAATAAATTCGGATTCCTAAGATTTTATTATTTTTAACTATGTCATCACTGAGGAGTAGTTGAAATTTAAGCTAGTTTTGAGTTGTATGTAAAACAAATACTAATCTTTCCTGCAAAATGAACAGAGCTCACTTAAAGGGCCAACCGGCTAATACGAGAAGTACGGTAATAAGACAAACCCTTCTAAGAAGGCTATCCAGCTAATACGAAGCGTACAGTAATAAAACACAATTCCTTCTAAATGGGACAACTACTGGCCAATACGAGTATTACAGCGATAAGACACAAACCGTTCTAAAAGGGCCAACAGGCCAATACGATGGGTATAATAACAAGAAAAAACCCTTCTAAAAGAGTCAACAGGTTGATACGAGGAGAACAGTAACAAGAAACAAACCCTTCTAAAAGGGCAAACAGGCCAGTACTAGGGGTACAGTAACAAGACACAAACAGTTTTAAAAGGGTCAACAGACAAATACGAGGAGAACAGTAACAATAAACAAACCCTTCCAAAAGCTCATTACGGAGTGAACAGTCATGTCACAAACCTTGCCGAGAGAACCAACTTGTCAGTGCACCCAGCCGGGGATTCAAACACCATCCTTTTTGTAGATGGTGACCTAGTACATTGCTAGAACTACGCCCAGGGTCCACTATAACACTGTTATGGTTATAAATATAACCTAACTGTTGTCTCTATTGTCACCAGAAACATTTAGAGCGAATGTTCACCTGCTTAAGTGGCTGCATGATCTAAGGTCTAATTCTTGCAATATATTAGGCTGCCGGTAACGGGAATATCGTGGTTTAATCTCGTTTGGGTTTATTGAGAAGGGATTTTCCTAAATGGTTTTTTACTCATCCTCTACACAAATGTCGGTATACATCCTCTAAATTCAACTTTCTCAATTCCTAACACATTAGAGTAGTTAGTAATTATATAGGCTATTAGCACGAAAAGGTATTAAGACGCGGTGCTAAAAAAGATATCTTATGAGGGAGTCATGTTCTAATCTTGGTTGAATAGGAATATATTATTCACGTGGTGCGAAAGTATTCAAGGTACAGGGGATTGTGTGTTCATACCACAGGTGGTCTCTTGTACTATTAGTCTTACTTATATCAATCAAATAGTCTGTGACATAATAATAGTAATACATAAATTATAAACCACTATATTGTATAGTTTTATTGTTCCATAAATGTATAATCATGGATTCTCACTTTAATAGTTTGTAGATATTAAATTGTATTTATTAATATTAATACTGGTTTCTTCATAATAATTTATGTTGATCATTTCCTATCACCAGGATATGATCTTTCTATTTGGACAGTCTTAGTAAAATTATCAAAACCTATGAAATATACACAATATTCATTTATGGTGCTTTAATATTTTCAAGACAAATCTATATTTATAATTTACGTTAATTGGTAAATGTGTGGACGCTATCATGGCGTCACCCGCTTCGGTGGCTGCATGGTCTTCGGTGACATTATAGTATTGGACTAGACTGCCGATGATGGGGAGATCCGAATTCAATTCCAGTCGGATGTGTTGAGGGTGGTCTTTCGTAAATAGATTTCCCCGCGCTCCCTCCACGCAAATGTGGGTACACGTCCTCTAAATTCAACCTTCCTCATCCCAAACATAGTAAGTCAAGATGCCAAGAAAAAAATTTATGGCGTGATTTTTGAAGACATAAAGATGTGGCAGAGGTTTCAAAAATAATATCTTGCATTGTAGATTTTTACCAAATTTACAAAACATCTGTACTGTTGCTGAGCTTTACTAAAATCTTGGACAAGCAAGAAAATTGAAGGCAATTTTTCTATCTGAATAAGATAACTATCATTTCATATTTTATAAATGACTTCTTGTGATTTGTAAATTGGAGAGGGATGGATTACATATTAAAGTTTGTGAGAGTCTCAAAAATGTTCATATGGTCATTGTATTCATTTAGTGAAGATGAGGTATTTTTAATAATGAATTGAGTGAAGCTTAAGGTGAAATAATATGATAGTCACTCCAAAATTAATACAAAAATATTTGCTTTTGCGTTACATCTAGATATTAGTGCGCCTTTGATTTGAACGCATTCATTAAGGTATGAGTGTATGGGACGAAAGAAAATATCAGTGTTTTTGACATTTTTATAGCAAAACATTTTTCGACGAAAGTAAATAAATTATTGCTCCATTAAAAACATGAATTGTAATTTTACTCACATGGTTTTGTCAACAATAATTGTGATGAATTTTTTTCATTAAAATAGCAACTTTAGATGATAAATTGATTAAATTAAGAGAAAAAGTTGCTATTAAACTCCAGGACACCATTGACAGATATTTAAGAACTGTTGAGGTCACCATGGGAATAAAATTAAACTCTTTGTTTCTATTGGAGAAATACTTAACTTCATTAGAACAAATAAAGTTCTATACAAGAACTGCAAAGTCACTGAATTTTTTCACGTCCCTTTCACTATCACTTTAATTGAAATACGGATGAGGAAGGTGTGGTTTTAGAATAGGTGTACGATCATTTGAGTAGAGGTAGAGTGGGAAACCATTTAAAGAAAAACACCCTCAATAAACCCGAATAGGATTCAAACCTCTATCTCCTCGTCACCAATAATCCTGTTAAACCATGTAAACCTCTATGTGAGTAAGGCGAAATTATAGTTTAGAGGAGATGTACCCTCATTTGTATGGAATGAATGCTAAAAACAAATTTAATTGAGGAATTTAACACCTCAGTACATCTGACTAAAATTGAAATCATACCATTCCGTCACCGGTAGCTCTTTAAATACGAGAGCCATGCCTTGACCCGATTTATATGTTTAAAATTTTGAAAGATAGAATTTGATTTACTTCTTTATTATATAGGGATGTATTAAATTAATAAGATTTTAAATTCTATTGTCTTTTAACTGTTTTATAAGAACTACCATGAAGGTATCGCTTATAAAAACGACTTATCGACGAATATAAATGAAATATCATCGAGGTTCTCCTTCGGTAACTTATATATAGGAACAAATATATGTGATTCTTATCTCATTAATCATTCAAAAAAAAAGTGGCTCACTTTCTTTCCGTCACTTAGCTCGGTTGACCGAGTCCAAAACAACCGTTGATTCAAATCTTGAACCTTCAAAGACAATGCTTGCAAGACGAGTGCATTTAATGATCATAGAGGAAATAAAACTATTGTAGAGCGTCAAAGATGGAAAATTATGGATAATGTATTCTGGACGATAGGATGTGTACTACTAACCTAGCACAATGAGAAAGTGTTTCAAATATTCATATTTCCTTTGATCCTTGAATTAATTAGTTTGTGTACGGATACGACACATCAACCATTTGAGAATATAAATGCCTCATATGTGTAGCCTAATTAATTTTTAATTTTTTTATCGCTGTATCAGGCTATAAGCATATTATCTAGTAAATACTTAAGTGAGTGAGTAATGATGACTTTTTTTTAGAATCGCATCTTAATACACCTTTGGGTTATAGATTTATAATTATTAATTACGCTAATGGTTTTAGGGATTAGGAAGGTTATATTAATTGGAAATGTACCTGAATTTACGTGGAGGGAGGGCGAAAAACAATTTTTGAACACCTTCATCAGTACACCCGACCGAGATTTGAATCTCAATCTCCCCGTCATCGGCAGTCTAGCATACTGCATGAGTAGCGCTTTAGACAACGCAGCCAACGAAGTGGGTATGAGAAAAGTGGAATTTAGAGGAAGTGTGTCCATATTTACTTGGAGATAGGGTGGAAAATCATTTCATGAATAACCACCCTTAGTACACCCAACCAGGATTCGAACTCCAACTCTCCCTGACATCGGCAGTCTAGTATTTTGCGAGATCTTAGATCATGCGGCCAACGAAACAGGTATATAGCTTTTTTTGGTAAGTCAACGGAAAACCGTCCCATTTTTACTTTCTCTCTATCTTATAGGTAGAGAAAGTATGGTGATCGTCAAAAAAATCGAAGTCGAGATTTTGATGAATTTGGACGTTTCATGACTTCCTGAATCCGAAAAAGTGGTTTTTGAATTTCCGTCTGTCTGTCTGTCTGTCTGTCTGTCTGTACCTCCAACTAGAGCCTAAACTATTTTACCGATTGAGCTGAAACTTGATATCTAGGTTTTTCATAGGGTTGCCCCGAGGGGTTTTTGGAATTGGATATCTACCCCTAAAATTAAGGGTAGTTTACTGAAGGGAAAAAAGAGAAAAAGTCGATTTTCTCAAAA
>CABFWB010000116.1:402243-412445 GCA_902151455.1 Timema bartmani | reverse complement strand
CTCTTAGGAGAAATGTTTGCATAGCAATGATCTATCTCCATTTTAGACTCAATAGTCAATATTTACATTTTTTATTGGTCAAAATGTATAAATGAATAATTAAATATCAATGCGATGACTTGAAGATCTGCAACACTTTATAAAATGTTAAAATTTTAACCAGAAATCGAAATTTTAATACGAAGTGTTGACCCTTGTGGAATACATTAAACTGTTTGAAATGCTCTTAGGTGGACAAAGATGCGCCTCTTTTCTCATTGATTATATATATATATCATTGTATATTATTTTATGCGTGTTCTTATGTGGAGTGGTGATGATACAATGTACATTATTCTGTTCAGAAATCTTACGAGTTTATAGAAATAGAGAGAAAGTCTGTGCGGTGTGCCGTACCATTTATTTTATTCGCCACGTCTTACTACCAATTCGAGAAGGGATTGAGGAAGTTAGAATGTTAAAATAAGAATAGCCACCTTTGTGTTGAGAGATATTGTGATAACATCTAAGAAAAATCACCCTCAATACTCAGTAGCCAGGATTTTAACCCCGACCTCTTCTTCACCTACTAACAAGACCATATGGGCTTGACGCTTTACTCAACATGCCCACCTATCTGAATTATAAAATAAAAATAAGTATCTAGTAGTCCTAATAGCAGAAAGATTTGAGAATTCTTTCTCTAAGCTTGTTTTGATTCTAGAATTGGTCTGAAATGAATATATATTTATGGGTACGTGATCATCTTACTACCCAAATATTATATTTTTAAGCGTCACGTTCAAAGTATAGCCTAGATTTATTATGTGTGTATATACCTAGGTGGTGTAGTTGGCTAACGCGCTAGCTTAGTGTTACCTAGACTGCCGAGAAGGGGTAGATTTAGGTTCTAATTTCGCTCGGGTGAACTGGGAGTGGTGTTTACTAAATGGTTTTCCACTCTACCTCCACGCAAATACGAGTTTACTTCCTCTAACTATTCGATCTTGCCAATTCATAACTAACTAACGTAATTAGTACTTAAGCGTACAACCTGAACGGTTAGTAAGACGCGGTGCTAAATAAATAATTAAGTTAGTAAATCAATTAATTTTGTCTGTTTTTTTAGCGCCGTGTCTTACTACCTGTTCAGCTTCACACACACATATATGATAAATTACTCTAAGTGGCCTGGGATAGGGAATGAAGCACTTCAAAGGTTATCTTCACGCATCTGCGTGGAGGGAGAGTCTGAAACCATTTTAGGAAAACCACTATCAGTAGATTTGACTTGGAATCGAACCCCGATCTCCCTGCCATCAGCAGGCGTGTACAACACAAGAATGACGTCTTAGACCGCTCGGCCAGTCAATTGTCACTATAACCCTGCTTATAGTCTAGTAAATTCATTAAAGTACACAACATTAATTAAAATGTTAGTTTTTCAAAAAAGTCACAAAAACATAGTATTCAAATCCTTAAAAACAAATCTTTTTTTTTTCTTCCCCTTCATGCTATTTAAATCAGTCTTAAGACAAGCCAGGGAAAATTTTAGTCGGTTTTTGATCCAAATAAAGCAAACATGACTCTCTGAATGGCTGGCTAGTGTATAGCAGTCTGTTGACCCTCACAACAGGTGGCGAACGACCTTGAAACACTTGGTGGTGGCCACTCTTCAGACCTCATAATGACTAATTAAGCTTTCAAACGTTCCCAGTATGAAGGGTAATTTGTTACTTGTTACATAAGTGTGAGCACACATAGATCATCTTAGAGCTCAGGATAATATGTCATTGGAACACCGGAAAGTTATTCAAATCCATCCTTCTATTTCTGACTTAAACATATATTACACCCATTTGTGAATTTACCCAGTTCAAGAATCGGGAAAATTTCTACCCACTCCATGAACTGATCTCTTCTCATGACAATTTCATAAGCTCGGCAAAAATAGTCTAGTTCCAGAATTAATGTGCAGTGCTTATATTGCCCAGTTCATGAATCGGGCAAATTTCTGCCGATTCCATGAACTGGCCTCTTCTCCTGACCATTTAATGAGCTGGGCAAAAAAGAGTCTAGTTACAGAATTATTGTGCAGTGCTTGTGCTGCCCAGTTCATGAATTGGGTAAATTTCTGCTCATTCCATAAACAACTCTTTCTACTGACCATTTCATGAACTGGGAGAAAAACAGTTTCGTTCCATAACTATTGTGCAGCTCTTGTACTGTTCATTTCATGGATTGGGAAAGTTTTTGCCCGTTCCATTAACTTGCCTTCTCTCCCAACTATTTCATGAACTGGGCAAAAAATGGTCCAGTTCATGAATTGCGCAGCGTTTGTGCTGCCTAGTTCATGAATTTACTCTTTCAAAAACTAGGCAGCTCCAATCGTTAACCAATTCATATAATAATTATTTGCTTTTTCCGTAAAATGGACAAGCTATAAACAGGTTTAGTCATTAAGTTAAACTAACTTTTAATCATATTAGAATGGAAGGCTAGGTTAAGTTATGTTGTGCTTATTTAACTTAATATCTTAAAACGAGTTTCAGTTAAACTTGTAGTAGATAGTATATTAAATTTCAGTTCATGAAATAGGCAGGAACTAGTACAATTTTTGCCCAGTTCATGAAATGGTCAAGTGAAGAAGCCAGTTCACGGAATGAACAGAAATCTGATCATTCCATTAAATGGGAACTTTCACTATTGTGGTGTAAGATATGCACTATTCAGTGATAGTGAGATTATAATTAATAGCTCTCATCGGTAGGGAAGTCATATTGGTCTAGTCTGGTTTGCTTTTGACCAGGAGGTCGGGGTTTGAATTCAATATGGATTTATTGAAAATGATTTTCCCTAAATGGTCTCTCATTATTTCTCCACTTAAATTCAAGTCGAGTTCCTTTGAATCAGGCCTGGGCAAATGGTTTGTAATAGAGGGCCACGGTTGAGAATTAAAATATAAGAATGAGATGCCAAGTAAAATACAATTTGTGGGTAGACGCAAATTATAGTTTAAAAAAATACAACATATAAATGAAATATAATACATAAAAATAAATAAGGGATTCTCCAATAAAACAAAACTTATTGAGACGAGTGCAATCTTCACAAATATCTAATTATTTATTCAATTACACGATGTAAATTCAATAGTTGAGATACTTAAAATTGCCTTCAAATGTTCCTTGATGTGTTTTCTAGAAATGTATATTGCTACATTGATTATTTTTTTATTAATTTTCCTAAACTATCCATCCCGATACCTAGAATGTATCTCGGGACCTAATTCTACAATATAAATTTAGTTAACATCATTTAGCTGTGTTCTTTATTTAATATAATATAAGTAAGAATATAGCACCTAATCTAATGTCCTTTTATTCCTAATACTAATTCCTAATCCTACTAGTTTGTCCACCTCAGGTAGGCCTATATTACGCCCCCAAAAACCCTGCCCCGCTGGGTGTCTCACCATCCTTTGGATCTATTAGTCCTCAGTTCGTTGAGAGCCCCAGTGGGGGTGGGCATTCCCCCCTATCTACCATATTGTTACGTAAGAATTTGTTTATTCTAATATATTTAGCACAAATTTACTTTTCGAAGATATTTATTTGTAGCTTGCTGGCTATATTTAAATACGCCATGAGTCACATTTGGTCTGGGGCCGTAATTTATCCAGGGATGATCTAAATACTACTTTCTTCATCTCTACTGCATTATTGTAATTTAAGCCTGTACGAAGCATCACATTTGTATTATATTCGTATTTGATTTAAAATTATGAATCAAAATATTTGAAATATTCATAATTTCAAATCCAAATAGAATTTGTATTAGGATTCAACCGAACTCGGATCCAAATTAGTATCTTAAAGTAAAATTTTAGAACAAGTTAATATTACACAATAATATTAATCCGTTATTAAAATATAGTTACTATTGAATAATAATATTTCAATTACGTCCAATGTCTTCAATTATTATATTGCATTTAATTCGAAAAATATCTTTATAGTCTATTAAGATTAGAACATATTCCAAATTATATTTGTTTCTGAATCTATTAGAGTTTCTAAAAAAATAATAATTTGGATTTGAATCAGAATCGGTTCGATCTGTGAGCGAAGATTTAAACTCGAATAAAAATTGAAATGATTTTATTTGCATCATATTGATGTAGTTAAATACTGATAGCTTTAACGGATAGTAAGTCACATTTCAAAAATTAAAAATTGTGGCTGAACTTAATGATTTATACGAAGAGTACAGAAGTTATTAATATGGTACGGATTAAAAGATTAAGATGATATGCAACAAAAGTCTTAATAAAAACGAATGGAAAGCCATTTTAAGGAATAAAGAATTCCTACTGCATCCAAACAGTAATTTTCTTCTCTTCCTATTTTGACTGCTTGCACCATTTTTAATATATTCTAATTATAATAAAGAAAATTGTTACTTGGAAACCGTAAAATGCATAATGTGTGTATTCCAAACATATTTATAGAAAAAACACACTAAATAGACCAGGATATGATACATACATATATAGCTAAAATTAGTTTAATGTTAAAATATATTAATATGAAAATAAACCGTAAAAAGTGACGTAATAAACAAACTCATCGAGAAATGGTATTAATCATATGTTTTTGTATCAAATAAATACAATCGTATATATTTTAACAGATATAGTTCCATATCTGGGTGTCTATATCTTAAATTAACCTATGCTAATGACACTATAGTTTAGGTGAAATATAGGAAATGCACCAGAATTTGCATTCGCTTAGAATAAGGAACATTTCCTCACAATCTCCAGCTGATGACCGAAACCCATTATTTTGGGTCAAATTCAGGCACACTTTGATTAAAAATTTCTTCACTTTAGACGACAGTGTGGCGAAAAATATAAAAAGAAATTTTGCAAAACTTTTCATTTTGACAACATCAATACCAGTCTTTTTTGTCTACATACCCACAGATCTAAATTATCTTTAATGTTGTACCCCCAAAGCTCTTGGTGCATAATGCAAGCTTTATATATTTTATAATATACATCTAAGATAAATAAAATTAGTTACATCCAAATTAATGCATTAAATAATAAGTCTTAAATGAGAAATGTGTATATCTTAATATATATAATTCTTCTGTACGTGTGTATGTCACTGAACTCCTCCTAAACGGCTGGACCGATTTTGATTAAATTTTTTGTGTGTGTTTGAGTGGTTCGGTGGATGGTTTAGATTTACAATTGGACCCGGTAGGTGGCGCTGCAATCGGGTTCTAGGATTTTTTTGATTTTTAAGGGATTTTAATTTTTTTATTTTTTGCATATCAGAACATATAACCTCACAATTTTACCCCCCCCCTCCCACCACCACCACCCAATATTTATAATAATGAATATAATATTAATAATTGGCCGTTAAAAAAAATCATAAGTTCATCAATAATTGACCGTTAAAACCTTCTGAAAAGTTCATGAATAATTGAACTTCTGAGAATAATTCATAATTATGTTTTTTTTTCGATACAGCTGATATTTGTGGAGTTGTGGGCGAAATGCCAAAAATGAAAAGATGTTTTATTTCGTATGTTGTCTTGACAAACACTGAATTTGTAATATTTGTGTTACTCACTAAATGGAATTCATTGTGAATTTGTAATTGTGACGATTACATAGTATTTGTTTTACTATCGAAATCAATTATGCCACCCAAACGTAAAGCCAAAGTTCGGGCAGGACAACGTCTGTCGGGTCCGCTAGTAAATAGTATATTTCTTTTAATATTATGTACTATCCAAAATGTCTTCGCGTAATCCCAGGGATCCGTGTACCCCAGGTTAAACACCACTGATCTAGCTTATGCCGATAAGAACATCGTGAAAGTAACCCGTTTCTACCTAGTTGAGTGATTTAAATAGCCGATTATGAGATCTCGAATACTTTGACAAAATCTCAAGGAATGGTGTTTTTTAGCATGACGTGTATAATCGATATAAAATCTACACTACAAGGTGAATGTATGATATTACAGGGCTACCAATGTTATAAAATAATTTGATATCTCTAAAAAAATGTTAAGATGTAGATTTTTACAGAATCGCAAAATGTCTGACCTGTCACCGGGATTAATCACAAACCTTGTGATTTGGACAAGTTAGAAAATTTACTTAGGGGATTATTTCAAATGTGCATGACGACTTGTATGTGAATGGAATGCATAAAATCGAAATTTGTAAAAAAAAAAGGATTGGGACAGAAGTAAAGTGAAATGATACCACCCATTCCCACACTTACAAACGGTCACAAACTTAACAGGGAAACTCCCCCATCAACACTAATGGAAGTGCTCCAGATCAAAATACACTTTCCTTTCCTTTCCTTTCCTTCAAATTGGTGTTCGATACATCGAGCGGGATTATTCTCCCGGGGATATCTATCTATGTTCAATATATATTTTTCTTTCTTTTGCACAGGTTTTCCTCATATTTACACTTTTTAGCTATAAATGAGGACGTATTCAGACCCTGCGTACCCTATAGGGAAATTGTAGCTATTACTTTATTTATTTTATCTGGTAAGCAATAGAGCCTTGACGATTTGTTCTCTGTGTTCCTAAGAGATGACGTAGCACACACTATTGATTTTATTTAAATTCCAAATCTTTTAATTTCTCTCTGACAACAATATCTTTTTTTAATTTTCTAAGTTTTTCTTAGGTTTGAGAAGTTTAAATATAAACAAAACTTTTCCTTTTTTTCATGGAGGGAGAGTGGAAAATGATTTAGAAAAAAAAGAAAATATTTTAAGTACATCTGACTGTAATTCGAACCCCAATATTATAGACATCCGTAATCCAGTGCATTTTTAGAGAAATACCTTAGACCATGCAACCATTGAAGCGAGCTATATTCACTACTCACCAGTATTAGCTATTTCCGCTCATTATATCCTCCGGTACAAACACACATTAAAACACAGACACAAGCATGTAAATGTAAACTCGTGAGTGATAAAACGAGTGAAGCTTTTCGGCCTACATACAATTCCTAAACTTTAAATTATTTTTTCCTTATTTCACCTAGCACCAAGATTATTAAATAACTTGTTAGGGTATATTTTGTATTAGTGCATTCATATTTGCGTGGAGAGTTAATAGGAAATCATCTATGATATATCACCTGCTACCTCCAACTACCTTCAATCTTTCCAGAGCACCCGGCCCAAATTTGAACCACAATCTCTACTGTCACAGATTATCCAGCATATTTTGACCCACGCGTCTTACACTGCATGACCACTGGTGTTTGGTGATCTTACGTGATTTCGTCCCCATCGCTCGTGACGCACGCTTCCAGCGTGTGCGACCGTTCATTGACAGCGAGAGGGAAACGTGAAGAAAGAGAGGAGCAGCAGGAGTCGAGAGTATGAGGTAGTAGTGAAAGAGAGAGATATTCTCATCTCTCACCTTACTAGCACGTAAGTGAGTGAGAGAAGGAGGTAAGAGACAACGCCCCGGAGAGGAAGTAGTAGGGTGGTCGATGAGAGAGATAGGGGGTCAGTAACATTGTTGGCGGTGATTTAGGGTGGGAGTAGGGAAGGAATGAACGGGTGATAAAAAAAAAATACGAGCAAAAAGAAAAAAGGAAACTGGTCCTTCCTTCCACCCCTTCCTCTCCCAGTGGTTACTTCGGTCAGCTGAAGAGTGAGAGTTTGCAGAAGGTGGCTGGTCAGTTTGTTGTCGACGATCTACCTGGACAGTCCAGAGCTCTCCGTTAATTCAGGAGAACTTATCCTTCAAGTGGTGACTCGTTTCCTATTGTTCTGTTGTTGTGGCAGTGTGTGTTGTTTTATTCGGTGGTTTTGCCAGAAGACACATCAAGTGAGGCTTTTTGAAATCAACTCGAATGGGATTGCTAAAGGTAGATTGTGCAGATTTTTTTTCAAAAAATTGCTAGGCATTATTTTACTCTCAATATCCTCTTTATTACGACCACGTTGTTGATTTAGAAAATATTTGCTGCAAATATGTTATAATTAATCAAATGTAGTTGCCATAGTAAATATGATCGACTTTTGGATTAAAATTTAAAAGTGCTACAAAAAATATAATTTCAGAAATATTTTATCGATAAAAAATGCCTTGGAAATAAGTATTTTACTATATATTTAAAATGTCGATCAGCTTATTAAAAAATTATTTACAATGGTAATTTGATCACGTTTTAAATATGTAATTTACTGTCACGAGCAAATGAAAAAAATATTCATTTTTATTTAATACACATAACTATAAATGTATCTATTCAAAAACCTATAATTATACTCAAGTGCATAAAATTAGGGTCTTGAGACATGTACTTATATTATTTCTTGTTTTAATGAAAAGTCACAAGTTTTTCACATAGAAAATTAATAAGATTAAAGTATATCATAAAACGTAGTATAGACAATAACAAATATGGTGGTTGTTTACAGGAGTGGTTTCTGCTTGCGGCGCTAGGGTCTCTGATATCTCAGAGCTTCTGCAAGGCACCACCAGGCTATGTGAAGAAGCCTGATCATGACAAGGTACTTAAACACAAAAACTGAAAAGATAGTTATATTCGAGATTTACTAAGGTAAGGCCTTGACTTTTAGCCACAACCGTTGCTAAGGATTTATTAAAATTGCATTTCTAGAATAGTTTACCAAAATATTGAACACATATAGAAAGTATTGTAACTGTGAAAATTTTCTATCTTTAACTAAAATATATCTGGACGTTTTAAGTGCCCCCAAACTAAAGAAAAGGGGGTCAAACAGTTCTGTATGCCCCTTTGCCTGTCCGCTTAGCTATGGCTTCAGCCACAAAGTTTTTTTAATCTAGACCAAATTTTATATTTAATTATTATATAGCCATATCTTTAAGTCAAATCATGTATTTAATTTCAGCCCTAAAATTTAGTTTAATTTAATATTCAATGACTTTCGAAAATTTTATTAAAAAAAAAAAGACTTTATCGATATTATTTAAAATGTATATCTCTGGAAATGTTCAACATGATTTCGTCTACTCGTATTTGAGGAAAAAAATTAAGGTTATTTTATTTCGAAAGGATTTTGAAATATTTGAAAAATGACTCAACGATTTTGTTCAAAATGTGCTTCATATTATAAATAGCTCCCTGCACTTGTTTTTATAAAACACATAAAGGGGTTGTTTAATGGATTAATATCTGGGGTAGGGAAGAATAAAGTAATTTTAGAGAAAGGCATCCACAGTATGCGAACATAAAATGGATAAATCATAGATATAGCTCAGAGGAGGAACTATTTCCTTTACCTCATCCACAGTGCAACTGGCTGAGATTTAAACCTCTACGTCCCCGTCACAAGTAATTCGTTATAGTTAGAGTTTGACCCCTTAAACCATGTAACCACCAATGAGGATATAGACTATAGAGTCATAGATTCATAGTAAATGGAAATTATTTTCATATATTTATAAATATATGCTCATTATAATCTAATATATAGGTTAGTGCAGTCCGATTTAAAAAGGGAGAAACATTTTTTATAGTCACGTATATTACTAAAATAATGTTAATATAATCATCTGTCAAGTCATGTGATTTATTTATATCACTTTTTATACATAGTATAAATACCACCATCATGGTTGATCAAATGGTCTAACGCATCATACTCGTGTTAGACTGGATTGCTGGTGACGGGGGGATTGAGGCTCGAATCCAGATCGGTTGTACTGAAGGTGGTTTTCCTACACGTTTTTTCACTCATACTTCACACAAATGGGAATACATTCCCTCTAAAATACTGCCTTCCTCATCCATATATAACTAGCGTAGTTAATGTAGCCGTACAGCCCAAACGAGTGGTAAAACGTGGCAAGAAAATAAATCAAAACTTGTAAACATTTTTTTAAGATTAATCATTACATAATATACCCGCTCCAATTCAAGGTGCAACTCTCGTGTCAGACTGGCCGGATGAAGACGGGGAGATCAGGATTCATATCCCAATTGGGTCTACTTAGGGTGTTTTTTTCTTAAATTGTCTTCCACCCTCCTGCCACGCAAATGCGGGTAAATTACTTATAAAATGTATTTTCCCTCATCCCTACCACATTAAAATAAGTATCATATAGGGTTACAGGTAAAACCTAAACAGGTAGTAGTAAGACGTGATGATACAAAAAAAAAAAAAA
>CABFWB010000116.1:380104-402202 GCA_902151455.1 Timema bartmani | reverse complement strand
AAAAAAAAAAAAAAGTGTTATCAACCTTAAGTGCAAAATAAGTTGCTTGGATTTTAGATTTAGATTTTTTCCTCCCATATTCCTATGAAAAGTTGTATTTTCATATCTCCCGAATGTAAAATAGACTATAGACAAAATAAAACACGTCACATAAGCTAAATCGCGTGGTTAAAGTTTCAAATTGCACGTAGGTGTAGCTATAGTTCGTGGGTGGTGAGCGCGGCTTAGTCCGTTGGATTAACTTCTTGACTTAAGCCACATTGTATACCCACCAAAGAGCTATGAACATTATATTGATTCAGCTTTCATCAGAAAGCGCTTAAGTGATTACCAATTCAGACTCCTAAATAGTATTACTCAATTTATGAGTACAATGAATTAGGTTTTTCTACAAATGTCAATACTGGAATTACGTTTTGGATGAGCACTCACAAAATTAATATAGGTTCCCAAAGTTACACAACTAGATAGTGGTTTATGGTTTTTAAGCAAAGAAATGCATATTATTATGTATTAAAAGTATGTTACATTCGATTTAAATTTTAAATATTAGTCGGGAAAGCCTAGACATGATTGTTTTGTCAAAGGCGTTAAGCTCACATTAACTTAGGTGAAGGTATCTGGGTTTGAATCTCATCCGGATGAGCAAGGACTGGTTCCTCAAATTAGTATCAGGGTGATATTTATATCCTTTTTGCACATACAAAGACATAATTATTATCTCGTTTTAATTGCTGGTGACATTGAGATCTAACTTTGGATCCAGGCCGTATATGTTGAGGGGGGGCAGAACTAATCTGATTATGGTAAAAATAAATGTGATTTCAACGCTCAAATGTACGCTATCACCCAAAAAGCCTTGGAGGAATAACAGATGACTACCATGTAGATGGACTCTTATATCTTTCATGCATAAACATAATCTTAAATAATGAGTTAGAAATGATTATGAATATGGATAAATAAAATTGATTATCTCAGTAGCTGAATCAGTTCTATTTTAAGTCGAAAGACCCTTGTTATATTCATATGCATAGGTAAAATATGTTCATTTAATCAATTCATTTTATCACCGCGTCTTACTACCTGTTTTTATACCCGCATATTATAATTACTTTAATGGGATAGGGATGATAAAGGAAGTATATATTTATAGTTAATCTAACCACATTTGATTTGAAGGAAAGTGGAAAACGATTGAGAAAATACTACCCTTGTCTCACCGTCATCAGCAGGCCAGCTTAACACAAAAAGTGACACCTCAGACGATTCAGCCACTGAAGCTGGTGGTAAATTTGTCGATAGCTAACATATTTAAGACAAAAATTATCAAATATTTATTTTTAAAGAGAGCGCCACTTCTTACTACCAGTTGGGCTATCGGCATTTAGCCACACTTACTGAATAGAAATGTGTAAGATAAGATTAAGAGTAGATTGGTCAGCATTTGCCTTTAGAGTTAATGGAAAGCCAAGCATGACAACACCAGCATCAGTTCACTCAGATGAGGATTTAAAAAAGGCTTAAATCCTTGTCCCTACTAAAACTTAACTAGATGAGATTAAACCAATGCACGCTACCAAGTATTGGATTCAAATAACACGCAAAGCCCACTCCTTTCTGAAACATAATAATTCTAAGGAGCTGCACAAAATAGTCGATAAAAATACTGAGCTCTATTCGGACAAATAGTAAAACGCCTCTCTCCATAACCATATCAATGTTTGGTCATCGCAAGACTTGGAAGCGCTGTATCACGATAAGTGTACCCGTGCGGAGGATTACACGTGGAACTGTGGTCCACACCTCAGCGGGGGTCTAAGATGCTGGGTGGATTCATACAAACGACATTGTTAACAAGAGTGTGGACTACAGTTCGAGGGCCTCGCAGGGGTGATAAAGATAGGGTCACGTCGACCTTTCTCTAAATCAGGGACGTGAACACATTAGAGCCTGAGCGAAGTAGGCGAATGATTCCTGGCGAGAAGAATGTCAAAAAATATTTTATAAGATACGTTCGTACACACTTTCTCATATTGTCTATTGTGACATAGATCAAAACTTTTAAAACTTGCTTACAACTAAACTAATAGTATATATTTTTCTCGAAAAAAAAATTTGAATATTTGAATAGTCTTATGAAACATATTACAAACATAAATTTTGAACAAAACTTGTCAAAATTCCTTTAAATAAACTCAAATATTAAATTAGCTAAAAACTATCCTCAACTTTTTTTTTAGAAAATTGAAACTAAACTGTCTATACAGATGTTTATTTTGAATAAAATCGTTAGTGCCATTATAAAATAGTTGTCATTAAGCCACCTGTGAATCAAATTTTTGCAAAAACAAAAAAAATATAATATCAATTTTAAACCAAATCGTTAGTGCCAGTTTCAAATATTTTGAAATAATAAATCAAATGGAAGTAAACTATCATCAATAGCCCAAAATCACTATCTATTCATGTAAAATAAATATAGAGTCTGAAAAAAGGGCATAGCACCGTTTTGGCGTAAAGCACCACACATATAAAGAGGGACAGTCAGACATACATGCAAGCGAACAAACAAAATCTTACTACCTACTGTTCTGAAATTGGGTGCACATATACGCAATGAATCATCATAGTCTTTAGATTAATATTCACACGATCACAATCATTTTTCTATGGAAAATAAATAATTTGTTCCTGATATTTTCTGGTGATTCTTTCTATTTAGGGATGTCTTATTTGAACCTCAAGGGATCGGACTGGACTAAAACATGTTTGTGGGTGTCAGATGTTTATTGATATAAAACTACTCGACCTCAGTGTACTTGAGAAAAAGTGGGTTCAAACCCAGCCGTGGTTGACGAATTTTTTTTGAGTGATTAAAATCATTAGCAAAACTTCCTTTGAAGGGGAAGTAAAGCCATCGGTCCCATGTCGATTGTGGCGTGTAAGAGAAACAAGGAGGGCAAATGAAAATACCTTTCCAGAAAAAATTGGTAGTCCCTTTTGCTCTTGCTCATAGAAATTATCTTGCAATTATATAATCAGTCATTTCAGAAAGTGCGCATTAAAACCTCAAATAAATCAAATTAAAACAATACAACACTATTTTAATTTAAGTATTGAGAGAAAAGGGTGATATTGAGTATTAAAATGAATTATACAAGCATTCAATAGGAAAATAATGGAGTTAAACCCAAAGTCAGGCAGGCACTCTATTCCAGACGGTAGCCTAAATGAAAAAAACAAATTTAATCAGGTGAATATACTTCTTACCCACTTCAGTGAAAGCATAGTCTAACACGATACTCTCTCAGACTTCCGATGACCGGTACATCAAGGTTCGAATATCATTCGGGTGTAATGAGGGTGGTTTTTCCAAAATGGTTTTCTACTCTCCTTCCATGAAAATTCGGGTACACAACATCTAAATATGACCTTGCAAATCCCTAATACCACTTGCATAATTAGTACATAAACGTATATTATAACGCGAATGGGTAGAAATACGTGGTGTTTAAAAATAATATACTTACAGCAATCATAGTCGTAGGGAATATTTATTTGTTCTTGAGTCGATTTGGTCAAAGGGCAGAATTGTATTCCTTCACAAGACATGTGTCGCTCACTTTGTGTGGTTCATCCAACCCCTGTCACCTAACCTGGATGTAGACAACGGCAACAACGCCACCATGGAATTGTGATCAACTTGTGCGTTGGAGATATCTAAATCAACATCTCTCACAGATGGAATGTCCTACAGTAGCGATTCAAGATGTAATCTATTTGTAATAAAATGTTATGTTTCTAAACTGAAATAAGATGTGCGGCAAGGACCGTGAGTAAGGTCTGTAGCTTTACCAGCTTATTTTTGGTTTACGAATAACATTTTCGGCTGAAATAGTCAAAATACATTTGGGCCAGTTTCATAGTAAGATTTAGTACGCCTAAAGTGCGAGTCGATACTAAATACAGGACGACACCTACCTAGAACAAAATTGAATGGACCAGTTTCACATATGAAACTGGCCCATTCCATTCAATTTCAGGTAGGTGACGTCTTGTATTTAGTATAGCGCCGCACTTGAGGCGTACTAAATCTGACTATGAAATTGGCCCTTAGTTTAATTTTATATGCATATTAATCTCAACAGCTATGTATATGTCATGGTCATCGTGGGATTTTACAAGAACTTTTTCTGTTCGTTTAAAAATTGTACAGTCGATTATAATTATGATCCACTTCAGTGGCCGAATGGTTTAAGCCTAGCTAGGCGTCACTATTGGGTGTGAAGCTGTCCTGTTGATGACAGGGGATGATAATGTTCGAACCCTGATCTAATGAGGGTGTTTCCTTCTATATAGTTTTCCACTCTTTTTTCCAAGAAAATGTAAGTATATTATATCTAAAACACTTCTCTCCTCTCCCTACCTCGTTAGATTAGTTATCACATAGGCCTGTGCCTATAGCTTGGGGATACTTTAAAAACAAAAATACAACTATGTTCAAGACAAAGTATTAAATAACTATAATTCTCTACATAAATTAATCAATATTCTATATATTTAATATTTTGCCTAAGAAAATTATTAGCATCAAATTTGCCAACATATATACTATAGATCGCGTTCACCCCTATATCATTTAAGGTATAGTAGGCATAAGTGTAGGCTGATAAAAAACATTGCATGGTAAATATAGTTAATTATTGATAGGGCTATATTTTAATAAGCAATGTTTTTAATTGCTTTTTATTTGAAACATGATTTACTATCCGTCCAGGCTATGGGCACATCTAGTCTAATGGGGTTGGTATGTGAAAGGTACAATTTAGATGGTAGTAACCAGAATTTTAAGGTAAAGAAGGTGAAAAATTATTTTGCGAGAAAATCCTGAATACGTCCAGCTGGGATTCGATCCCCCACCTTCCCATCAAACAAAATCAGGCGAGGTTGGCTTTGGTTTCTTATCCCACGTGCTCTCCTGTGCAGGTTGAAACGCAAACAAATCTTTATTTATCACAGATTATTAGTAGGCCTACATGTTCAGGTTATAAGTACATGTGCTTATTACTCTAATGAGTTATAAATGAGTAAAGTTAAATTTAAAAGTAGTGTACCCGTATTTATGTGGAGGTAGAGTGGAAAATTATTTAGGGGAAACTACCCTCAGTACATCAGAACAGGATTTGAACCCCAATCTCCCTGTCATTATCAATCTAGTCTATTATAAGGGTGACGACTTATACCATGTAGCCACCAAAGCAGGTTACACAAACAAACTACATCTATAGTATAATACCTAACAAATCCAAAGCTAGTGCTAGGAATATGAACTATTCAGTTATAAGGATAGTTCATGCAGGACTAGTATAATAATTCTGACGTTATAAACACTATAAAGATCTATAAAACCAAAATATTTGCAAGTTAGGCTCACTTGCGTGATTCACCTGCATGCTTTCTCAGCTTTGTCTCCGAAGGTTAGGATTTAGTTTGATTCCGTGTCAAAGAACTTAAGATAAATTTAGTATACTAAGAAATTTAAGAAGTTTAAATTGTGTTATTTTACCTGGAAATTGGAGGTAGAGTTCAATTTACCCAGGAAGAAACTTTAATAAAAATAATATTAGTTTTGGCAAGAATTAATAGCATCTTAATACTTTTTTTACAAGCATTTATCATATCTATCGAAAGTGACAGCTGCAGATAAATTAACTTGTCGTATGAATACGTGAATGTAAATATATTAACTTTTCCAGGCTCTTTATATGAACATTTTTCTTTAGTTATGCTTATTTATATTTTTTCATTCTAATAAACCATATTTGCAAAGAGTCGGGATTGAGTTTCATTGGGTTGTAAAATTATTCTTATATTGGTTTTCTATAAGTACGATAATCTAGTAATTTAATATTGATGTACTACCCACTTTGGTGGCCGCATGATCTAAGGACTGTTCTCGCAGTAGAATAGATTTCCAATTACAGGGAGATCAAGGTTCAAATCTTGGTCGGGTGTACTGAAGGTGATTTTTCCAAAATGGTTTTACACTCTCCCTTTTACGCAAATGTGGGTACACTTCCTTTAAATATAATCTTCTTTCAACCTTAAAACCATGAGCGTGATTAGTATACAAGCGTATAAACCAAGCGTTGATAAAAAAAATGCTGTTCTAAAAACAATTTTTTTTAATAACATCAATAAAAAAAATCACAATTTATCTCGATCCACACTGTGACTTTTATATTTTGTTTATGTATTAACTTACTAATATTGAATCATATAAGAATCTTATCTCATCTATATAATATGTATAAAATTACTACTAAGACAAAAAACTAATCAAAATTTTATTTTATTAGTTAGGACAAAATTAAACCTGCAATTTTACTCCACACACATTCGTAAATAAATAAAGTTTTGTTTTCTAATTTCCATTTAATCTAAAACAATATCTTAAATAAAAAATAGAAAGCTTGTAAACATTTGTAGTAAAAATTAATTAAACTTCACACAGGTTGTTTCTGACTGAATAAGCTTAATAACTAAATTGGATATTTATGTAAATCGTGCCCATTAAATTAATGCGAAAAACAAGGTTATACAATGGCCAAGAGCACTAAAGTATTAGTCAAGCCTTTCACCCCTTTTTTCAGCTTCCAATAATCTTCCAAAGAATCTTGGTTTCAAATTCTGATAGAAGAATTCAAGTGGAAGTATTTCTGATGGGTCAGAAGTCTATAATAATCGAGTATAATAAAGAGGTTTTTGATGCTTTTCGACCCTGATGAACAGATTTGGATTGCCTTGGCAGATAATATTTTGTTTTGACAGCATTCTAAAAGGCAAACATTATTTTAAAGTTAGAATAAATATTAAAAATACAAATAGTAATAATAAATTAACATATACATTACTATATTTTAGTTATAAAACTAGTTTTAGCGTGATTTTATGTTAAATTATATATATTTTATATATAAATGTACATTGTACATAATTATATATATTAATATTTTTATTTTACTATTATATATATATATTAACATAACTGAAAATATACGTGCTATTATTTTTTAATCTTTCATTTATGGATAATAAGATAGGTTTTAATATATATTTCAAGTCCAGACCAAATAATAATAATAATATAATAATAATAATAATAAAATAATAATAACAAAATAATAATAACAAAATAATAATAATAATAATAATAACAATAAATGTAAATATACAGAATGTCTAAAAAATGTTTTTAACCATTCAGTAAAAAGAATGTTATTGAACCAAATTACTTCAAGAGTGACTATAGTAGGCAAATCCTTAAAAATTTAAAAGGGATTGAAATAGAAAATCTATTTATTTGGTTCTTTATTTATTACTAAAAAAACGCAGTTTTAAATGTAGTTCTAAACAAAAACACTTTCGACTCTAGGTAAGGTATAAGAAATAACCATTGATATTTTTGGTCTCGGTTTTGGCCGTTGTCCTTGATATTATTTATTCCTAACAATGAGAGTTAGGATCGATTCTAGATAAGTTCTAATATTAAGCTTCATATGTATGCAAATTATTCATATTAAGTTCATAGTTCAAAATATAGCCTCTCGTTTAAAGTTGCTTTATTTTTATTATAAAAACACCTCTAGTAAAATATGTAATATTCTTCAGGTGACAATCGTGAGTTGTTTTACCAGATGTAGGCCAGTTCATTACCCAGTA
This sequence comes from Timema bartmani, assembly GCA_902151455.1. Classification (NCBI taxonomy): domain Eukaryota; kingdom Metazoa; phylum Arthropoda; class Insecta; order Phasmatodea; family Timematidae; genus Timema; species Timema bartmani. Next base: position 394,477 of record CABFWB010000116.1, on the reverse strand, counting down.
GCAAAGTCTGTGTCATGGATATGTAGAGAGAAAACAACATAAGAGTTGCCGGGGGGGCAACATTTTCTCCTTCAACGCTAATCACGTACCACTGAGCGCAAAAACGACATAACTCAAAGAAATTAATTAATTCCCTTTACCCTTAGCTTACAGTGACAAGTTTTTGAATTACCATTCAATTTAAAAATAATTAATAAAATTTCAATCTGCGTTATAGGTGTCAAAGAGTGCTTAGGAAGGAAAGTATTTCACCCTAAAAGGGATATGGCTACTGAAGAGGGAAGGAGGTTACATAATGATGAGTTACATACCCTGTACTCCCCACTAGACATTGCGAGGATAGTCAAGTCTAGTAGATTATGGTGGGCCATACATGCAGCGCGAATGGGATCAGGGGTGCCTTAACAGGGCCCGTAATTTGGTGGATCCCACGCATACCAAGGTGACAGAGGGAAAAAACAAGTTGGGGTAATACACTTTTATTCTTGCATAGTCTTATAGTAGTCGCCTTGTTTAGGCGATATAGAAAATATTGTCAGAGTGCAAATACAAACAAAAATAATCATATGATTTGATTTATTGAATGAGTGTAGTGAGTTCTCCGTTTTAACTCCACCGACTTGCATTTGCTTGTTTGTCTGTGGTAGGTATGTCTCATAATACATTTTGAATGCACTAACCGATATAGAATTTAAACTAGCACAGTTGTTCTTTGTATATTTATACAGATCAATTTCGTTGGGACCCGCCTTGGTGGCGTAGTTGGCTAATGCCCTTGTTTCGTGTAGAGCCAGTCTGCCGAGGATGTGTAGATTGAGGTTCGGATCTCGGTCGGGTGAACTGGGGTTGATTTTTCCTAAAATTATTTTCCACTCTCCCTCCACGCAAAGGTGGGCTCAATACTTCTAAATTTAACCTTCCCAATTCGTAATCAATTAGCGTAATTAGTACTTAAGCGTATAACCCAAACGGGTAGTAAGACGAGGTGCTAGATAATAATTTAAAAAATCGTTGGGGAAGAAATTGAAATACAGGGTTGGGAAAAAACAACCCTTATATGTGTAAAAACACTGCTACTAGATTTATTATTGCATGTAGAGTACTTACATTTTTTTTAGTGTTTCTACACTATACGGTTGAAAGTTGTTGTATAGGTGCAAACTACTACAATGAAATTAAGCAAAAATTAATTTTTTTAATTTTTTTTAGTGATGAGGTGGGGTAACAGAGGTTTAGGGAAATAGCCGGGGGCCCCACAAACGAAGTTTCCCTAGGGTCGCACGTGGGCTAAGGCAATCTAGAACCATGTTCAGAACATTGACTGTCAAACCCAATGGTAAGAGAACATTGGGAAGACCTAGACGCAGATGGGAGTATAGCTTTATAAAGGACCTGAAAGAGATAGGGTGTTAGGTGGTGATCTGGGTATAACTAGCTTGAGAGAGAGATAGGGTGTCATGAGGTGTTCTGGGTGGAACTAGCACAAGCTAGGGATAAGTTGTAATGAGGAGGACTGAGTAGAACTAGCTCAAGATAAAGATAGGGTGTCATGAGGTGGTCTGGGTAGAACTAGCTCAAGATAAAGCTAGGGTGTCATGAGGTGGTCTCGGTAGAACTAGCTCAAGATGAAGATAGAGTGTCATGAGGTGGTACGGGTGGAACTAGCACAAGATAAAGATAGGGTGTCATGAGGTGGTCTCGGTAGAACTAGCTCAAGATAATGATAGAGTGTCATGAGGTGGTATAGGGAAAACTAGCTCGAAATAGGGAGAGGTGGTGTACTTTTGTAAGTGCGGCAATTAACTTTCGAGCTCCCAATGCCCTAGAGGTTAGAGAGTAGGTTATTTTACATATTTTGATGGATCCTTTCCTATTTATACCTCTGTACTACCCTTCAGGGCTATATGAACATATAAGCTATTAACAGTAGGGGCTAGGAATATATTTTCGTGAGGGATTGGGATATCATATAGAAATAAACAAATACCCTTATTTCATCCGATAGGAAGTCAAATCTTGACCACATCATCACCGTAAAACCAGACTAGACGCACCTATTTTTCTTGATATTACTTTATATATGTTTAGAATACTTTTTATAGAGTAAAAAATAGGTGTTTAAGGTGAGAGTGTAGGGAACGCGAATTAAGGGCAGTATTTTTGCAGTATTTAGGACAAAACTAGCTTATAACACGAACGATCAGTAAGACGCGGTGCCAAAAATTCCATTATTTATAACACAACTTTGTTTGCCAAAATAAATTAAATAAATCTCCAGTAGAAAGAAAGTTTAATTTTCTTCACATGGTGATAACAGCTCTCAAATATTTTTCAAGGGTGTTATATAATTCAATGATAATTTTTTTTATTGATTCAAAAAGTTTGTCATCTAATATGCTTATAACATATACTCCAGAGATGTTGATTTCGGATAAAACTAAACACTCTGTTTATGCTGGGTAACCGGGTGTAGTTGCGTATTAATATGTGTTACTACCTACTTTAGACCGGTTCCTCGGGGACAGGGTACTCAACCGTTGTTAAGGATGTTCAAGTGAGTCTTGAACTCTTATTAAAATTATTTTTTTTTATTTGCGAAACCGTTGCTGGGAACTCTCTCTAATATTTTCATGGTTTTAAAAATAATTTAACATATTTCATAATCAATAAATATTAATGAAATATGCTGGTATTAAAAAATATAGTTGAAGCAGGCTATTAAGAAAAGCCTCCAATAATATTCGATATGAAACAATAGCTTTTTGATAAAAAATAATACAAATTCTTATTTTAAAAAATCTTCAATATGAATTATCATTTGCTTGAACACCCTTAGTAATGGGCTGGACCTTGGTGACACGTCTTTCAGATTTAAAAGTTTGATAATAATTTTTCAAAACGGAAAATCAGGATCATGATATTGTTCAATTAACTTTATATGAACAAAATCCATAGGGTCAGCCTGAAATTGAGCTATATCGACCGAGTGGCCACCATTTTCTTGCAAAGAAAGTGCTTGCTTCTGTGGATATAAGGTATCATGTCAGCACAATGAAACCTATAGCAGTAAAACTCGGTTTTATAGATTGGAACAGCTGCTCTTTCATTCAATTAGCTCCTAATTTGGTCCTCATGAGGCAAAGTTGGACCGTGGTTCAGACTCACTGCTACACAAAGGTTTGGAAGTGCCAGGGAGCGAATCCGGGACATCTTAATTTGTAGCCAGGAAATTTGACCACCAGACAATAAAGGCAGCTTGTTTCAAAAATAATATATTTCAAATAGGGGCTACGTGACTTTAAGAGTTTAACCCTAAGTTTAACGTCCAACTTAAGTAGATAATACTGCCTGAAACAGGTGGTGAACCTGTTTCCTGTATACCACTTTAATAGAAATAAAAATAAAACTGATATAAAACTTACTGTTGTAAATTTGAGAATGCAGTAATCCATGGCTTGGATGTGATTTCTTGTTAGAGCGTAATCACTTACCTAATATTCGGTAAAGATTTTTGCTCTTAAGTTGGGATTATTTAAACGCCAATTAAGGGTGGTATTTTTTAGTTTTTATAACAAAACCTTATTTAATCTAAAGCAAATAAGATATTTCTCCAGTAGAAACAGAGTGTTTAGTTTTATTCAAATGGTGACCTCGACAATTATTGAATATCTGCCAAGGGTGTCCTGATTTTTAATGACCACTTCTTATCTTCATTTAAATTACTTTTTGGTTTAGTGCTGCTATGCTCATTAGAGATAATCGATAACTGTTTATACCACCATTAGAAGAAAATTAAAATCTTTTGTGTCCATACCAGAGCAATAATTTATTTATTTTGTCAAAAAAAGTTTCGCTCACATCCCCCACACTCCCAAATTAAGCTTATTTGCTCTGTTTAGATTTTCAACCCCGTAAACAGAAATGGTTAAGCCGTTCCAGAAAATCCACCTTCTACACCCTTCCACAAAATATTATTCTAATATATATTAGATCTGGACTAATACACAACATAAGTTGACCCTCCTGATAGTTTATTTTTATTAGCGTAAGTTATTGGTAGATACATACTTGTTCTAGATAAAAATCTACTATCAATATCATCAACTAATGATAGTGTCTTAGATAATTTTTAAGAATTAGACTGATATTATTATACTGTAACATTTCCGATAATACTATTAAATGAGAATACAAGTGACAAATTACAATAATGCATTAAGGATAAGGAAGGTTTAATTTAGGGGAAGTGTACCTGCATTTGATTGGAGGGTAATTGAAAAGCCATTTAGAAAACCACACTCAGTACACCCGATCGGAATTATTCATCGGCAGCCAATATATAATATTTAGTGTAACGTCTTAAAACATGTGGCCAATGAAGCGGATTTTTGATATTTGGCTACTTAAATAATAATGCATTGACCAGTAACAAAAATTATAGTAAATTATAAAGCTCACTTCCTTGATAGTTTTTGATTTAATATAAAAATCAAGTAAGGTGAAAAGTAATCTACTAAATACTTATTTAATGCTGAAGAGTCAATTCTAGAAAGGTAGCTTTTTTCAGCTTACCTCACTATACTATTACGCTAATGTGGTAAGGACGAAGAAGGTAGAATTTAGATGAATATTAACAAGTATTTGCTTGAAGAGAGAGTGGTAAGTAAATTAAAAATAGCCACCTTCAAAACTTGATCTCCCAATCCCTTGCAAACCAGAAAAAATTATATTTACATTTAAACGGTGTGCCCACTAGGTTAGGTCAGAGGATATTAATAGATTTTTTATTTTACTTTATTATTTATGGTATTTAAAGTGTAACTTCTGAATTTATTGATTATATCACCACCAGACTTTTAAACTAACTTATATCTAGAACGGACACAACATACAACCCCCGGCCGTTAATTCATTACTGAGAAAGGGTAAGCCCAAATTTCACCAGTGATAATTTGTTTTGGCCATGCCGGGAATTGAACCCGGGAATCTTAGTTCAGAAGACAAATAAACTACTAACCGAGCTAAGGTGTCAGATTAAAAAAAATAATCAATAAGAATTGAGTATTGTAGTAGTACCTGCTCCTTTTATAAGATCATAATAAATAATAAGCACATTTTTAATAAGTATTTTCATATTTTTAATGTTCGTACATTCCGGACAACAAACTTGGATTAACACCACATGTTTTTTTTGCCTCTTGCGAGTGATAATTTATTTAATTTCAGCGCGTCTTACTTCACGTAAAGGCCATGCATAATTTAAATTACACTAGTATTGTTAGGGACGAGGACTGTAGAGCTTGGATGAAATGTACCCGCATAAACGTGAAATAAGAGTGAAAACCCCTTTATAGGAAGGAAACAGCTCTAAGAACACATGCTAGTATTCTGATCTTGACCTCTTGGTCCCTAAAAGCCCAGACTAGATGGGCTTTACGGTTAATCCACGTCACCATTGATGTAATTATTAATTTGATTATTTCTCTTTTGTGTGTTTCTTGACGGGATTATTTTTTAACGTTGAAAGCTCATCACGCCCAAGTCCAACGTCCAAGATGGAGGACCACCCTTTATAGGCTGTCTACGACTGATTATTCACCATATTCTCTGTAGGAGGATATTTAGTCCATAAAAAGATGAGGATATTTGGGAGTAGAGAAGATATATAATGATAAGTTACATACCCTATACTAATCAAAATACATCGTTAGGATAATCAAATTTCGCAGATTACGGTGGACACAATATTCCGCGCGAATGGCAGAAACTAGAACTTTGTTAAGGGTACCTATTGACTGGAAAACCTAAAGATGGGAAGAGATAATTGGGAAGGCCTTGACACATATGGGAGGATAAAATTAGAATGTATCTGAAAGAGATGGGCTGTAATTATATGGATTGAATTGAATGCATACTTTTGTAAGTGAGGCAATGAACTTTCGAGTTTATAGTGCCAGAGTTGAAGTAAGAATATATATATATATATATATCTTAAACCTTGAATTAGATAAGAGTGTTTGCAATTCTTGCCCAAATATATCATCTAATCTATAGGTATATTCATTAATTAACCTAGTTCATATTAATAGAAGATCTTAGGTTAAGTTAAATCAATGAAAAGCTATTTGTAAATTACCCTTAAGCATAGAAAATGCTCTTAAGGATCACAAAGAAATTGCTATATTAAATCCGCTACCTATATGTTGGAGTATTAATCAAATATATAATTAAATTTTAAATTATCTTTTTCTTCAAAAGGTATATCTATGCTTACTTTGTACTTAATTAATTTTATATCTTATTATAGATAAAAAAATATGGTAAATGGAACATACTTTAGGTCATATAATATGTAGAGGAACATATGGCTTTGTAATCTCTTTTATTCTTCTTTTAAAATAAATAAATTTTAATATTTTCATTTCCGAACCATCCCTTTCGTTACCCTACCAAGACTCAGAGATCATTAGCAGGAGTGGAAATATATATACTTCCAGGAATTTACAATGAAAAAAAATGTAGGTTGGGTATTAGTAGATTCACAAAGTAAATGTTCACGTGTGCCAGCATGTATGTTTTTTGAAAAAAAATAAAAGAAAGAGAGGGAGAGATTATGTTGTGTTTGAAGTTTTCGTCATTAAAATCGAGACAAGGAATGTGTGCGACAGGTGGAGAGTGATGACGTCACAGTTGTTTCAAAATGAAATTAAAGAAATATTAAATATAAATTTTTGACATTGAATTTCTATGAATAGAGTTGTAAAACACTTTGAAATGGTTCTATCGTTTGAACATGTTTAGATTGTTGAAAAGGTAGGCCAGAGAACAGAACCATATTTAATGTCGTTTAACCTACCAAAATTAGTCAAACATACTATGACTTGCCGTGTTTTTGAATCACCGGTTGATGAAGAGGTAATGATTCTGATCCCTGCTGGCTGTACTTTGTTAGTTTTTCACAATAATTTGATCTCGTGGTTTTCTCAGTCTCTTTACCGGCAGATGCTGGTGCCGTTCTTTCAAGTTACTCTCCTGATCTTTAGCATTTAACCAACATTGCTGGTTGCGTGGCTTAGCTCATCGCTCTCGTGTTGTATTGGATTATCAGTGACGTGAAGATTGGGGTTCTAATCCCTGTTGGGCGTGGTGAGCTTTTCTTCACTTTAGTGTTTTACCACTACCTCCAGGCAAATGCAGATATCGTTCCTCTAAAATTATACCTTCTTAAATAATACTTCATTAGCGTAATCAATGTATGCATATAGCCTCAACGGGTTTTAAAACGTGGTGAAAAATAATAATCAAACATATAGATTAAGCCTATAATAAATTGGGAGTTAAACCTATAAATTACCTGAATATTTACCAATTAGTTTCTGATAAAGTGGAAGCGTACTCTTGTTAGAAAGATTTAATTTCTGTTCATAGCAACGCCAAAAGCAAAAAATCCAATCAGGTAGAAATTATTACTAATTTTCAGTTATAGCATTTCTTATCGAAGACCTTAGGCTGGTATTTAGGTTAAGTTTAGGTATTTGTTAAAAATACACTATGATAAAAAGTATGTAATTTATCAATGCAGTAGTGGCTGTTGTGAAATGTGATTAGATAACCACGCAATGTATTCGTTTAAAAAAAACTAAATACTTAAATGCGTGCAACGAACGTATATATTTAATGAAACAGGCGATAGTTAGTCCAATTTTCATTGGAAGAACCATACCTAGAAAATATATACTAGATTTATTTCCATGTATTCATACGTCGAGTCATGTTATCTGTAGCTTTCACTTTTGATAGACATTCTCAATACCAATAAAATAACATTAACAATATAGTAAAATGTTATCGATGTTGATAACAGAAATAAATGGTACGGCGCACCGCACAGACTTTCTCTCTCTTTCTATAAACTCGTAAGATTTCTGAACGGAATAATGTACATTGTATCATCACCACTCCACATAAGAACACGCATAAAATAATATACAATGATATATAATCAATGAGAAAAGAGGCGCATCTTTGTCCACCTAAGAGCATTTCAAACAGTTTAATGTCTTCCACAAGGGTCAACACTTCGTATTAAAATTTCGATTTCTGGTTAAAATTTTAACATTTTATAAGGTGTTGCAGATCTTCAAGTCATCGCATTGATATTTAATTATTCATTTATACATTTTGACCAATAAAAAATGTAAATATTGACTATTGAGTCTAAAATGGAGATAGATCATTGCTATGCAAACATTTCTCCTAAGAGATTTAAGGAAAAATAACATACTTTTTTAGATACTTATATTTAATTACTCTATGGCATTGGAGAATTATTGCGTTAAGACTTAAGTAGTATATGTTTACAACTAAAGCTCACAAAATTGTATTAATATATTTGCAAATATCTCAGAAACTGTTGCTTTTATAAAAATATATGTCAAATAAAAGTTTTTTATTTCTAATAGTCCTACAATTTTGCAATGATAAGTTGTTTAGTTTCTCAAATAGTTGTGGAGATACGGAAATTAACGCTTCTGTAAAGTACCCTAAAAATCATTTTCATAGGAAAATGAAAATAGCCAGTTTATTTATAATCTTAATCAACGCCTAGATACGAATTTTAATCAAAATCGTTTGAGCAGATTTTGAGAAAACCAAATTTTTCTCTTTTCGCCCTTCAGTAAACTACCCTTAATTTTAAGTTTTTATAGACACACAGACAGACGGCATTGCAAAGACTATTTTTTAGGGTTCGGGGGGTCATGAGACGTCGACATCCATCAACATTTCAGGTTAGTTTTTTTTTACGGTCGCAATACTTAAACTTTAATGTCCAAAAAGTTAAAAAAATTCATATAATTGCGTATAGATTGAAAGTTATTGATTTTATAAAAATATGTTTCGGATAAAATATCTGTATTATAAATATATATACATATTTGTAATGCTAAGTAATTTCATATCTCAAATAGTTTCGGAGCTATTATAAAAAATGTTAATTGACGCATCAGACCGGAGCCCTTAAAGCCATTTTGCCGAAATATTGAGGGTAGCCATTTTGTTTGGAATATTTATTAATGTTTATAAATGAAATTTAATCAAAATCGTTAGAGCCGATTTTGAGAAAATCGACTTTTTCTCTTTTTGCCCTTCAGTAAACTACCCTTAATTTTAAGTTTTAATAGACACACAGACAGACGGCATTGCAAAGACTATTTTTTAGGGTTCGGGGGGTCATGAGACGTCGACATCCATCAACATTTCAGGTTAGTTTTTTTTACGATCGCAATACTTAAGCTTTAATGTCCAAAAAGTTAAAAATATATATATAATTGCGTATAGATTGAAAATTATTGATTTTATAAAAATATGTTTCGAATAAAATATTTGTATTATAAATATATATACATATTTGTAATGCTAAGTAATTTCATATCTCAAATAGTTTCGGAGCTATTATAAAAAATGTTAATTTACGCATCAGACCGGAGCCCTTAAAGCCATTTTGCCGAAATATTGAGAGTAGCCATTTTGTTTGGAATATTTATTAATGTTCATAAATGAAATTTAATCAAAATCGTTAGAGCCGATTTTGAGAAAATCGACTTTTTCTCTTTTTGCCCTTCAGTAAACTACCCTTAATTTTAAGTTTTAATAGACACACAGACAGACGGCATTGCAAAGACTATTTTTTAGGGTTCGGGGGGTCATGAGACGTCGAAATCCATCAACATTTCAGGTTAGTTTTTTTTACGATCGCAATACTTAAGCTTTAATGTCCAAAAAGCTAAAAATATATATATAATTGCGTATAGATTGAAAATTATTGATTTTATAAAAATATGTTTCGAATAAAATATTTGTATTATAAATATATATACATATTTGTAATGCTAAGTAATTTCATATCTCAAATAGTTTCGGAGCTATTATAAAAAATGTTAATTTACGCATCAGACCGGAGCCCTTAAAGCCATTTTGCCGAAATATTGAGAGTAGCCATTTTGTTTGGAATATTTATTAATGTTCATAAATGAAATTTAATCAAAATCGTTAGAGCCGATTTTGAGAAAATCGACTTTTTCTCTTTTTTCCCTTCAGTAAACTACCCTTAATTTTAGGGGTAGATATCCAATTCCAAAAACCCCTCGGGGCAACCCTATGAAAACCCTAGATATCAAGTTTCAGCTCAATCGGTAAAATAGTTTAGGCTCTAGTTGGAGGTACAGACAGACAGACAGACAGACAGACAGACGGAAATTCAAAAACCACTTTTTCGGATTCAGGAAGTCATGAAACGTCAAAATTCATCAAAATCTCGAGTTCGATTTTTTTGACGATCACCATACTTTCTCTACCTGTAAGATAGAGAGAAAGTAAAAAGAGTTTTTATTATATTTTCTTCATAATAAAATCCTACCATCCAATTAATATATAATGGCCTTATATTTAAATACATCAAACACGTTAATTATAATATTTTTTAGATTATATAATGTGTTTTGATGGTAGTTTCTCACTAAGTTCTCAAATATCCGTATGAAGGTATAAATTAATAAAGAATGATTCTATCATTCTAAAAGAAAGCATCTTATAGTTTCCCTTCGACTTCTGCTTAGCCAAATATAATTCTGTTAAAATCGAGCTTTACATCCCTTGTAAAGAAAATTAAACTATGTGAAAGAAATAAAAAAGTTTGAATACCTTGTTGACACACAGATATATCCAAGGGCAAGGTAAGCTGTGTCAAAAATCAATATTTATTGATTAATTAATAATAAAATTAGTAGTTTGATGGAGAGTTGACTTTGACACTTAAAGATGGAAGTTAATCCTCAATCGAATGAAATGAGGGTGACATTTATAATAATGTGGTTTAATATCCTGTTTATAACTTATAATGAATCATCTTTCTAAATCTAATTTCCTCAATCCAAACCTTTAAATCTGATGTTATAAAATGTATAAATTTCATTCAAGGGCAAATAGGAAAGTAGTTTAGAAAATAATCCGAAATTCATCAAAAATGGGGGGAAAATAGTGGATAAGAAATCATATGCTACAAGTATTTACCTATAATCAGAATCACTAATAATATGACATATAATCTTTGTACTTAGAGAATTATTAACAAATTTTAAGTTACATGTCAAGAAGACCAGAGTGTTGTTATCATACAACTAGAATAACGCTAGATATAATTATGTATTTTGGAATTATTTATTAACTTTTTCATCATTTATTTTGTTTTTCTTTACTTAATTATTTTGAACCCAAATGGGATAAGAATTGGAGAGTCTCATGACCCCAAGAGGGATTCAAATAAAAATATCCAAGATACCAAACTAGATACAAATTAATTAGTATTAAAAAACTTAACTGAAATTGAGCTAAATCTCTTAAGAGCCTAAACTGAATCACGAATCAAAACGAGATTCGACCCAAAGTTTTTTCCGACCTAAAACGAGCTTCAAATCAAAGTCGTTCGTGACCTCAAACTAGATTCGAATCCAAATCGTTCATTACTACAAACTAGATTCGAATCAAAATCTCTCATTACTCCAAACTGTATTCGAAGCAAAGTCACTCTTTGCTCCAAACGAGATTCAAATCAAAGTCTTTCACTACCACAAACTAGATTCGAATCAAAGTCACTCATTACTCCAACTAGATTCGAACCAAAGTATCTCACTACCGAAATTCGGATCTGAAATAAACTTTCTCACTACTCTAAACTTGATTCAAGTCTCTCACGACTTCAAAAATGATTCAAATAAGAATTTTCTCAAGACCCCAAACGGGATTTGAATCAAAGTTTCTCACGATCCAAAAACCAAATTTGAATAAAAATTGATCATCGTTTTTGTCAGAAGTACAATGATATTGATCACCGACAAATTCTGGTTCGTTCACTGTCTTTAGCTCCATGTAGCTCTCCGCTGGGTGAGAGGCTCCTCTTGGTCAGTGATCGGGAAGAGAAAGACTATCATCTGTCAACCGGTCGGCGTTCATTTGCTCCAGTTATCCCCTGTCTTCCCCCACCTTGATCTAGGGCAGTGGATGCCGAGGCTAGAGAGCCCGCAGCATCCGGATACACAGAGAATTACACCTCACACGCACAGCTCTTCCAAATGAACCGCCGGAAAAATAACAACTTTCCATTAAAAAAAATTATTTATATATTTAAGCCATGCCTGATAGACATTCAGATTATTATACTATATTTTCCCACCTTTATATTATCTATGATAACCGAGCTCGTGGCAAGGGATACTGGATGCTGACCTAAAGGTCCCGGATTCGATTCCCGGGTGGTGGTACCGGGGGACTTTTCTAAAAAAGAAAATACTTTCCATGGTTACCTAGGTTTGGTAAATTAGGCTTAAGTTTGGTTAAGATCTGCATGGGGTTTTCGCCGTCATAATCACTTTCATCATACCCTCATCTCATCGTTACATTGAAAGAGCCTCCACGGAATGGATGTACGATTGGTACATTCGGGACGTCGCCTGGCTAGCGGTACATTAGTACTAGCTAATATTTACACCACAAACTGAACTACAGATTGATGCAGCTCCCACCAGCCATAATTATTTATTATTATTATTATTATTATGATTTATGTGGTTTCTTCTCTAATAAATATATTGTGTTTTTCCCCAAGTCTAAATACCCTTTCAGGTTATACTCCTATGTACTAATTACGATAATATATTAGGGATAGTGAAGGTTGAATGGCGAGAAAGTGTACCCTCATTTGCATGTAGAGGGAGTGAAAAACCATTTATGGGAAACTCCTCTCAATACATCAGACCGGAAATCTAACACAGATCTCCCGTCATCGAATAATCCAGTCTATTGTGAGAGTGACTCATTAGAGTTTAGACATTGCGTCAACTAAAGCAGGTGATTCTATTTTGTTAGAGGTAAAAAAGGGGAAGGTAATTTTGACTACGTTAAATCACATTAGATTAGAGAGAGAGTATGGACAGATCACAGTTATTAAACGACACCCAGGATGAAAGCCCCTACTTCCCTTTCAAAGTCGACCGAGTGCAATGAAAGTTTGACGTATTTAGAACATACGGCCATCAGTTTGAGATCTCCAGGGAACGGGTTTTGGAAGAGTAACAAGTGTTTGACGTAGGAAGATAGACTTTTACTCTCAATTATCTCTCACAACAGATTGGAAGTTTTAAAATATGATAGATATTGGCTTAAAAGCTAAGTTTTATGTTTTATTCAAGATATTTAAAACATTATAATAAAAGTTATAGAATTGTTGAGTTATATTATAGACTTTTTTGACGTATATTTGGCTTGAAAACGAGCTAAAAACTATTAATGCTATAAGTCAATTGAATTAGTAAGAATGTATATTAAAATAGTATTTCAAACTTGTTGCATGACAAGTAAATTGTTTCAAATAAAAATGTTATTTTAGTTAATATAGTTATAGAGTGTATATGTGATTATATTTTATAATCCATTTCAATATTATAAAATTGATAGAAATATTTAATTTAAATATTTTAGTTGAAATGTACTAAGAAAATATGTCAAGTTAAAAACTACGTCTAAAACAGCCCGATATGATTTATAAAACTAATTTTATTTCCGTGCTACTTTAATCCCAACACAAGTTTGGATAGAATTGTTTTTTTATGTTTATGTGTTTACTGGTGCAAACTCTGTTTTACGATTTCCACATGAATGATTTAAGCGTCTCCTGAAAGTAATTACACCAGACTTTTATTGTTGAGGTCATTTTTGAAGGAATCCTCCATCTCAATGGCATAAAACTTTAAACGATACAGCGTATCACTACTGTGTAATGAGCTATCTTAAGGAAAGAGGATCTCTAAATTACAAAAAACAAAAATGCATACATGCTCCTTTGCCACAGTTCAATGGTAAGAATGGTTGACCACATGTTTAGGAGAACTTAGTTCTATTCTAGGTTGTTTTGACATTCTTATATAATTTTGTATTCGTCTTCATTCTGCGAAACAAATAATAGGATGAAATAGTTAGTTGATCTGACTGAATGTTTAGTATTAATTCTACTGCCCTGATTTCGGTAGGCTTGTAAGCCATGTGCTGATATGCTTGCATCTATAAATTGCACGTTAAATGACCCAATAATAATATGCTATGATATATACATACATATATACATATATATATATACATACATATATACATATATATATATACATACATATATACATATATATACATATATATATACATATATATATACATATATATATACATACATACATACATATATATACATACATACATACATACATACATATATATACATACATACATATACATACATACATATATATACATACATATATATACATA
>CABFWB010000116.1:334074-378645 GCA_902151455.1 Timema bartmani | reverse complement strand
ATATATACATATATATACATATATATACATATATATACATATATATACATATATATACATATATATACATATATATACATATATATACATATATATATGTTTATATATATATATATATATATGTATAAATATATAGTAGAAAGAATTTGTTTTCCGAATCTTGGATGTCAGTTTGGTACTCTTTTTGTAGATGTAAAAAAACTCATTTTAAGTATCTCTTATAGTAAAAGCTTGGTGGAATACTATTAACTTTGTAAACTAGTCTAAAACTTAAACTCAATTTGAGAATGACTAAACAAATTATATTAAAATAAATTATCATCCAATTTATTTGCTTTGCAAGTTTGTAAGCATAACTACTCTGTTGTAGTCTCTTTTAGCCTGTAATACAGCAAAACTACTAGCTTTAATAAAATATTCTATGGTTTGTAAAATATAAAAATTAAGCATTTTATAGTAATCTACAAGATAGCGGCTTTACTGCACCCAGATGAGATTTTTAAAATAACAGCCTTATTACTTTTATTGCTAGATTATCTTGTCTTCCAGATAGCAGTATTACTTCCCTTTATTTTACCCTGCTCTACAAAATATTATAATATAATGTGAATAAGGTCGGTGACCTGGCGGTTTAGGGGCAAGGTGTCGGACTTCTGTGCTGGGGGTCCGGGGTTCAATCCTTGGTCCGGGCACAGATTTATCTGATTGCCAAATGCTTCCTTCACTTCTGACAAGACTTGTATTAATCACAACTTGTAAATGTGTGGAATTCCAGGCCTCCACCGTGGTTCGGATCTCACGTTAAACTGTAGGTCCTCCATTTCATCCTACCATTACACATTATCGTAATAGAGTATAACCCGAACAGATAGTAAGAAGTGGTGCTAATAATAATAATAATAATAATAATAATAATAATAATATTAATAATAATAATATTAATAATAATAATAATAATAATATTATTAATATTAATAATAATAATAATAGTAATAATAATGTCAATAAGTTATATCATTGAACATAAATAAGTAAGATTGTAAGTGTCAATTTACTAGTACTCAACACAAACATACCTTTCTCATCATGACATATAATAAAGAAAAATCAAGTGAATGTATAGAATGAAGAACCACTATTTTAGAGATAAAAATAACCATATTTAAATACAGGAGTTGTGAGTTAAAACTCGACTTTCCTAGTGAGGCTGAATTTAACCACACAAACCATACGACCAAAGCCTAAAATCTTACCACTCTTGCACGTTCACGCTAGGTGTCATGCAAATGATTCACAAAAGATTTGCAAAACGTTGGTGACGTCATCCTTGAAGTGCAGTGTGTTGCTGTAAAACTGGTTGGTTACATTCAAGCACAAACAATGTTCCGAGTCAGGACACGCTATAAATCTTATTTAAGTGTACTATTTATAACAGAGGATACATTTAAATATAGTTGTTAGATTTGTCATAGGTCTAGATCTTTATAATACTAAAATATAATATAATGAATAAATTTCAGAATTTAAATAGGTGGTTAGAGAAGTTTAGAGAGGCTAATATTATAAAACGTAATTTGAAGTTTTATTTAGTGTAATAAAAACTACAAACATGAATATCAACAAGTATCTAATTGAATTAAGGTGTTTTAACATTTAATAGTCCCAGTTTACTAAAGGAGAAACTAATAATTTCTTACACAATAAATATAATTTCTTACATAACACCTTACCATCCATCAGGGCTGTACACATTTAACTGTAATAAAAGGTCATGGATAAGGAATTAAGAATTTGAAGTAACTTGTGTGAAATAATAATGAGAAGAAATGTTAGGAAAATACCTGGCCAGGATTCGATCCCCAACTTCCCCATCATCCGCAAACTAGATTTTTTGAACTTTATACTTTAATCCAGGTCATTGTAACTAAAAATACAAAATATATGACATGGTGTATGAATACAGTATTGATAATATAGTATTTTTAGTAAATTTTTGTCATTTCAGCTAAAGTTATTTTTATCGTTATCCAAAATTAAAACCCAATTTTCATAGGAAAAACCTAAAATATGTTGGTCCGGTCAGTTTTTTGTTTGCCTACACGATATTTGTTATAAATTGAACCCAATATTATTGTATTTACTTAGTCGCTTATCAGAACAGAATCATATTGATATTGGAATCAAAGGCGTTAAGCTTTTAATTGACGTTGATGGTTTGAATATTTAACATGAGTACGACGGATGCTTTCCTAAATAGTATTTATCAATGAGGGGTTTCCTTTATACTCTTCATGGTATTATAAATGTATTTCCAATAAACTACCCTATTCATTCTTAATCCCTAGATTAAGATTTTGGTATTGAACGTATCTATTGAAAGTATTTATACATTAATAAATTATACCACAACTGTAAGTGTTATAGATAATATTTAATTGTGCTCTTCTATTACCTTACATTGATCAACAGGTATATTTGTAACTATTTATGAAAGTACAAAGTTTGTCTCACATTGGAACTTTTTTTAAAGTTATTTATGAACTTTAATTTTAAAATTATATTTTTGAGAGATAGTATACTATTATCCCAAGATCTTTAATTAAAAGACAGATTTGAAGCACAATGCTTTAAAGAACTCAACGATGTTGGAAAGTTCATATTCCTCGCTACAACCAACGTGACCCTGTTACAGCACCCACCCAAGTACGAGTATGGCTACGACATCAAGGATGGCAGGGGAGGCCGTCAGGGTCATTTGGAGACACGGGATGGCGAGTTCGCCCTGGGATTGTACTACGTTGACAACCCCGGGTCGGGGCAGAACGTCCAGTACTTCGTTGATGACTGGGGGTACCATCCTTTAGTGACGTATGGCAGCACCAACGCCCATGGTTCGAGTAGGACCCAATTCGCCATGGGAGAAAGGGCTGTCAAGGCCCTAAAAAACGGGGCAGCGGTGAGTTTATGGTGAAAACCATGGGGTTTACCGATACTTTAGTTTGGTCATCAAAGCGTCTACGTGTGAGATGAACAATATTTAGATTCATGAACATTTCAAATTTTATTTCTGGAAAATATTTCCATTTATTTAAATGGAACAAAGATTAAGATATACCTAATTACAGCAGAAACATCATCAAATGAGTCATAATAAAGCGATAACAGAGATTTCCTTTCATTTCTCACATTCACGTACCAACTACAGTTCTTGGGGATTGAAAGTATCATAAACGTTGGGTACGCTTTAGATTAGATATATTAATACTTCAATATTATTATAAAAGCCTTAACGAATACATCTAAACCCCTTGTGATAAAATCATCTGAAAATTTGGGCAACAATTTTTGATTTATAATTTTTTAATAATTTATTTTTATTTTATTTTCAGTATATAATCAAAATGAGATAATTTAAATAATTTTAAGAATGCCTTGCGTATTTTAAGAATTCTTTAACCTCCCTTATCTCCTATCCGCACACTCGTTCCCCAACACACTACGGTATTTGATGACTAGTTGTCACCTCCCTCAACCAAACCCTTTCGCCTATTTAGTAAGCCGTAAGCTACAATTTCCATATTTTTTTTCCAGCTCATTAACCTGTCGAACAAAGGTGTGAACCGAAGATGTATTAATCCAAAATCCAGTTAGCTTACTTTCATTAATGTGTAGAATTTCATTTTGGTTGTTTTGTTTTTATCAGAATTAATTTGAGTGTTTTGGAAATACATGTTACCGAATCAGGATTTGAGATCATATTTGTAGCTGATACTCATACTGTTCAACCAACTGATTGCACCCATGGAGACATTGCTTATAGCTATGGCTTTCGAGAATTAGGAGAGCCAGATGGAGGAATCAATCTCTGACTTGGAACAAATCCTGATTAGTATGTTTATAAAACATTAGCATGTTAAGACAAAGGTGTGAGTATTCAACTCTGGTCAACACACATTTTTAAAATATAATTTTATACATTACATCGGATACATTTTAAATAAAACGAAACATGTCAAAATAACCATATCAAATATGGAGATATACATATATATTTAGGTCCAGCAAAGCTTCCTGTGTCATCACTAGTATTATTGACTCAACCTTAGGGTCTTAACTATAATCTTGGTCAAGTAATATAGGTATTTTCACAAAGTTTTTTTATATCTTATTTTAAAGTAAATTATTATGTGGCAAGCAAAACTAAAAAGAAATATGATGGCAAAAAAAGTAATTCTGTTTTTAATTACTTAGAGCTATTCTACAAGTAGAGTAGGCCCTATATAAAAAATGTAAACACTTTTAAACTCATGTTAAATAAATTTAAAATCCATTAAAATAAAATTTTAATGTGATTATAAAATTGTATAGAAACGATTAAATGTTTACTATCTTCTTATGTGGTTACAGGCTACATCTTTAGGGCTTGCGCAACAATCATCTCCTCAGAATGTAGGCCTGCTTCCCGTTCAATCAGGTGTCCAAGTACTGACGGCTGCATTGCCTACAGTCCAGCCTGTAGCAGTGGTCACTCCTCAAAGTCCAACGGTGCTGGTACCAGTCTTGCAACAGAGACAACAAGTTCCAAAAGTTATCATCACTTCTAACGGCGCTATCCAAGAAGGATCACCAGCAACATATCAACATTCTACGGAGTCATCTTTAGGAGCTAATCAATATGCTTCGTCAGCATATCAACAAGAAATCGGATCATCTTCTCAAACGACTCAAGCTCAAGGAGGGGGCACCATTTATATAAATCATGCAGCTCCCATCACAGGCCCTGCATCATACAGTCCCCTTTATCATCAACAAACTTCCCCAACATCATCTGCATCTTACCAAGTAACCGGGTCATCTGCATCAGAGAGTGGGCAAACGTCTTTAAATACCCAACAAGATTCAATCTATCAGACCAACAAAAACACGTATGCACCGAAAGAATATTCTAATGAGCAAAACTACGCTAGTGGAAGTGGCGTAGCTGTTACTGATGGTGTTAGTGACGTCAGAATCACAGCGTACGTAGCAGACACCAACTCAGCAATACCATTTGGCACAAAGCTATCCCAAAATCAAAACCTGGTTGGAAACGCCATTCAATCTGTAACTTCTTCTAGTGTAGAACAAGAAAGCAATGTGGCCTACAACGAAATAAGAAAAGAGGAGATTATCTCTGTGACACCAACTCCAGCCCCACTGAGCTATTCAACGTTTAGACCCATTGTAATCACCAATCTGAAGAAAACACAAGAACAGGTTGAAATAGTGTCCCCCAGCCCGATTGTATACTCATCCTCGACGAGTCAAGCGACGCCTCTATACGCCTCTTCTTCAGCAGATTCTTCGTCTTCATATAGCTACTCCTCTTCAGCGAGTGGGCTAGACTCAACAAATGTTGGTGAAGATAGTAGTTTGTATATCAGTACACCCAGGCCATTATTAAGCTACTCCGTGGCATCCCCTTCTCCTCAGACTATTATTGTAACACCTAGGCCTCAAATTAGTTCCTCAGTTGACGTCCATTCTCAGGCAGGACTATCTTTAGTATCTTCACAGGAGAATGTCCAAAGCCATTATTCACAACAACCAATTATTGTTCCTGAACAAGAAGTAAAACGAGTGCCACAAGTTGTTGAAGAAGTGGATGAGGTGACATCACGGGCAAAGACTTTGGTTGAAATCCAGAAATCTATTCCATTAAGGTTTGGTCAGCAACAATCAGTAGGGGAAAACCAGGTTCTCATCGGATACAACCAAGGTCAGACAGCAAATTATAATGAACAATTTTCTCAAAACCAAGAGACATTGCAGAGTAATTTAGCACAGCAAGAATATAACTCTGGATCCGGTCAGATAAGAGACCAGGTAACATTGGTCGAACATCTTCCACAGCCTCAAGCATACACGCAAGAAGAGGTAGTAGAATTGGAAAATCACATTCGCACCCAATATGGAAAAAAGCTTCACATTGCAGAAAGCGTATCTCAGAGCCAACATAATCAATTAGTGGAAGAAGCATCAGCTGCTGCTCAAGCTGAATCCGACTATAGCCAGCAATCGAGTTATTCACAAGAAAGAACAGAACTAGATTCAATAAGGGAAAGCCATCAGAATTTTTACGAATCTGTAAAGCAAGTGAACCTTGGTCAATACCTTGACAGTAATGCACACAACCAAATACAGGTTGTCCAATTACACAACGAAGCCCCCACGGTGGTGGAAGTTGAAAAACCAGTCCCTGTACCAGTTGAAATAGAAAAACCAATACATATTGAAAGTACAAAGATTGTTGAGGTAGAAAAGCCTGTCCCAGTATATCAACCCATAGCCGTGGAAAGAACCAAATTCGTGGAGGTTGAGAAACCAGTTCATGTTGAGCACACTAAACTAGTTTCCGTGGATAGACCGGTACCTATTCCTCATTTGTTCCCTGTGGAGGTGACTAAGCTCGTCGCAGTAGACAGACCTGTGCCTTACCCTAAGCCTTACGCCGTTCCACATCCTTTTCCAGTGCCTTACGCCGTTCCTCACCCTGTGCGTGTACCTGTGCATCATTACGTTCCATACCCCCATGTCGTGGCAGTACCTTACAGGGAGTATCAACCTATATATATAAACGGAGCAAAATCTTCTACGAAAACTTCGTCCCGGGTATCGTCTGCCTATCGGAAAGAATCGACTCTTGGATCGTCTTTGAAGACTAGAGTTGTATACGCTGAACAGGCTCCCGTCAGATCGAGACCTTCTTACGCGTTTCATTCAGGACCATCACTTCATCTGACACCGTCCAGCAGTAGGACGCTGAGCGTGGGAGGTCAACGCTCTCACCCTAAGAAATTGTGCATTGAGTATGGAGGTTTTAGACCACCTATGGTGCCGTCGACGCAAATAGAGGAAGATCCTGAACTTAATATCGATTGAGTGAGGTTAAGATTTCATATTAAGAGGTCATTAAAATGGTAGCGAGACTTAAGATAGACTGGTAATGATTTTCTAACATAATAAGTAATATATTAGTTCAAAATATGTTTTTTTACTACCTATCGTTTAAAAACATTTGTTCAAAACAAAGCATTTAATCCTTGAAAAAAAAACAGGAAACGAAAGAAAAATTTGCTTTAATTTTTTTAACATTAAGGTTAAAAACAAGAATAAAGCATTTGCGTTGATCTTTTGACTCAAACGTAATTAGTAGTCGTTTATATTTAAGTACTAATTTTTGTACATATCATGTGATGGACATTAAAACTAAGTGTTATTGTTATTGTATGTTATTAACTTTTATAATTATTTGTATGCACAGAGGCGTTTTGTGATAAGCTTAAAGTGTATTAATAGAGAGTATTTTTATTACCTACTTGCCTTCAATTTGAAACACATTCAAAGAGAAATAATAGAATATGAATTTAGCAAAATATCGATTTTATTATGTGTATTGTTAGAGGGGTAACTAAACAAAGTATGTATAAATAATTACAAATATTCATCCTCAATAACCATTTTAGCGTTAGTTAGTATCCATATCATAATCACAATAGTTTTTTATACATCACTTTGTCATATTTGTGTATTTTATAGTGACGAATTACATTAAAGTTAAGACATTAAAAGGTTCCATGATTTTAGTGAATGGAGAATTGAATTATAATTAATATACGGAATTAAAATTTGTTTTTATTGTTAAAAGTAAATTTCTTTAATACATAGAAATTCTAAACTATATATGTATACTCATATAAAAAACCTACTTTGTCATGAAATATGATAGCAACTATAATATCAGATAGCTTAAATTGCTTAGTGCAATATGATTAGTTATAAAAAAAGTCTAAGGTTTTTTTGTCCATCTGGACATAAGTTAAACGTGAAATTTGTTTTAAAAATATTTATAAACGGCAAAGTTATGTTATATATATATCTATATATATATAATAGCTTTGCCATATATATATATGTTTTGCAATGTAACAAATTTATATAAGCTGCTAAATTTATGTTCCTTATAATTTACCTAAAATATACCATGCTTATCTTGACTAATAACAATATGGCTCTATCTTATAAACAAAATCACATTGGAACCAATATACGTACTCTACCGTTCATGGAAAACGCAAAGTATATAATTTATATCAAATGCGTATCAAAAATATTGAATTTAGATTATTCATTTTAGAGAACATTTTAATTTTTTATAAATATATAGGTCTATATATTCAATAAATTTAAATTAAATATTTTTATTTAATTAAAACTAACTAAATCTATATTAAATAATTAAATTCATTCCCAATTAAATATCTTTAAACTTTTGAAATATGTTTAGTACATTTTTAATATATTTTAAAATTTGTTTTGGTTATCCACCATTTTAAAGAAATACAATTAAAAACTATATTTATTTAAGAACATTTCTAGTAATTGATCAAATTAAAATAAATAAATAATACACTCTTTATTATTCTTACACTCTTTATTATTCCATTACTTTGAGTATACATATTGATTTATCTACACGTCTATATTTAGATAAAAACCGTTAATACTATAGGCCATTCATTTTAAAAATACTCTGAACAAATATTTTACAAAAGAATTTAATCTGATTATCAAATAATTTTAAAATATAAATTGTTTTATTGTGTGACATTTTTGTGTGTTAAATCTTTTTATGACATTTGTATTGATTTATAATGTTATTAAATACAAATACATTAAATGTAGATTTTGTTTATTTTGTTTAGTTTGTCTAAAAAATCTTAACATGGATTAAAAGAAAACAAAATACACGCCCACTTTGCTTACCCTAATCCTTGACGGATTACACTATGGCCCTATCTTATAAGAAACTCACTAGTAGAAACGTTCAAGGAATGCTAGCTACCTTTAGAGGCTAACATAGGATACAAATAATGATACGGATACATGGATTCGATTTAGTGAGTCATTTAAAGATGAATTTTCAAAGTCAATAATGGTATTTTTTACTTTCTCATATCAAAAAATAGTATTGTAATCGTAAAAATTTCCCTTTGAAATTATTATAAATATTTACGTTTTATTTGTGATTGAATACAAAAAAGTGGAATTTACAATAATTCTGTTCATCCCCATGTCTGTCTGCCTTTCCCTGACCACATATGTGAAACTGTTTGATGAATTTGGTTCAAACTTGGTCTATTATATGGTATGTTATAGAGTAATACCTTGGGAAATTATTTTTATTTTGACACTAGTCCTCTTATGGGTAGTTTACCGATAAGGTTATCTTTTGTCCATTCTAAATTTTTTGAAAATGGCTTTAACGATTTTGTTTTAAATCGATATCTAGGGAGTGTTTATCTCCATTTAACACTGTGCAAATAGTTTCGGGGGAAAATTTTCTAAAGGATAGTTTGATGATAAATTATTTTCAAAAATTAGAACTCTTTTAAAAATGCTTCTAGCAAACTTGTTTAAAATGCAGATCTGTGGAGTGCTTGACATGACATTTAGGACTGTATAGGTAAACACTTTTTTTGGCGGAAATTCTGAAAATATTTGTTTGAATTGAATATTTTAGAGTGACTTAGTTAAAAATGGGTACATTTCACGTTATCTAAATTATAAACATATATATATATATATATATTGAAGAAGGTAGAGAAAAGATGGATGGAAAAAATATAAAAGTGAACGAACACAATATGACTGTTACGATGAAAATAACACAGTTCACACTTTACATTACTGCTGCTGAACAAATAAATATTAGCTGCCTCTTTAAGAAAATCGACCATTAACACTCAATCCCCCAACCTAGGTTTCATTCTATCGCAGCTCATTAGGAAGGAGTGTAAAACAGGCAACGCATCTTCTTAAAAGAGGAAACAAAAAACCCTTATTTCCAATATAACAGCCATATTGTTTTCTTTCCTTTTTATATGTTTTTTATTCAACTTTTCCGTATTTTTTGCAAATATATATTATAAATTATCTCAAAAAGGTTAAAAGATGTTTTCCTAAAAGATATATACATAGTTATTTACATTACAAATAAGTATACAAAGATTTTGCGTATTAAATAACAATACATATATATTATATTGTTAATAACTACATAATTATATAAGTGTTACATTTTCATAACTATGTATTATGTATATTTGTTTTTCTAAAAATATCCTTTCATAGAAGTTAGATGTATTTTTGTAAAATTTGATTTAAAAGTTATAAATCCAACGAATTTGTTAAAAATCGGTATGGAGGGATTATATCAAGTGATAAATAATAATTTATTTTAATTTTTCCAAAGTAAAATATATAAGGATCATTTATTCACGACAAATTATAGAAAATATGATTTTTAAATTTGCCTTTAAGAATGATTTCAAAATAGAGGTTTAGAAATAATTATTTATGAAGACTTAGAATATTTTTCTTTTAAAAATTTCAAATGATTTCAGGGTACTTAGTTCACAAATAACTTATTTTGAAAATTTGAAATCGGTAGAATATGTTTGAGCAGTAGTGTTTTTGTGAACAACAAGATGGTGTGTTTGTTTTTATGAGGAAACTTATTAAAGGGTAATTTAATGTCAATATATTTTTAAAAATTTTATTCAAATCTTTAATACAAAATATCAAAACGTTTGTGCGATTGTGTTGTATCATTTATTAAAGATGCAGCACTGTGTCTTTAAAAGATATTAATAAATTTTTTTTTCATCCCAAAGTTCTTCATTTGCATTAACTTTATCTCAAATATTCTACTCCCTTCAGTAGAAAAAAGTTAAAACCGATTTTTGAATAAAATATCAATTTGTTTTAAACAAAAATTGTTTCCCTTTTATTTTGTATGTAGAAAGATTAATGATTTATTTAGTGTTTATTTTCACAAGCTAATAATTATTATTACAATAAAAGATAAGATAATAACATAAATAGTATATTATTTATGATGATGATGATGAGGAGGAGGAGGAGGAGGAGGAAGAGAAGGATGAGGATGATTAAATTATTTGAGTCTGTCCATGTAAATATTTTTATATAGTTTTTATTGATAATAAAACTGTATTTAAAAGAGCAATGAATACAAGCAACTATTTAAAATAAATGATACAGAACCCCGCACGGACTTTCCACTCTATTGTTTAAAATGGAGATATTTACACAAAATTTTTAATAAATGTGAAACAAAATAACTCACTAGTAAATCCAAGCATAAATTGCACTATATTTACGTAAAACTTTTTTTAGTGCCATTTTTGAATTTTAAATTTTATTTTTAAAGAATTATGTACTCGTTTGTTGTGCCTGGAGCAGTGAAAAAGATTGATATTGGGTACACAATAGTCAACACTTCTGTTTAAAATTTCGAATTCCGGTTAAAATTTTAACATTTTATTTTGTGTTTCACATCTTCAGGTCATCGCATTGTTATTAAATTCCTAATTTATAAATTTTGATAAATAAAAAAGTATTTATTGACTTGAGTCTAAAATTAAGGAAATAGATAATTGTTGTACAAACATTTATCCTAAGAGTTTAAAGGAAAAATAACACAAACTTTTTGAGAAACTTCCTGATATTTGATTCTTTCTATGGCATTAGATAATTATTATATTAAAACTTAACTAATATCTCTCCACAACTAAATCTCACAAAATTGGATTAATATATTGCCAATATCTCAGAAACTATTGATTTTATAAAATATATTTAAAGTAAATGCTTCTTATTTTGGATAGTACTATAATTTTGCAATGATAAGTTATTTAGTTTCTCAGAGAGTTGCGGGGATACGGATATTTCCGCATCTGTAAAGTAACCTAAAGTTCATTTTCATGGGAAAATGAAAATAGACGTTTTATTTATAATCTTAATCAACTCTTGTATACGAATTTTAATCAAACTCGTTAGGGCGGATTTTGGGAAAATCAATTTTTCTCGTTTCGTTTTTTACTAAACTACTCAATTTTAGGATTAAGCAGGCACACAGACAGACATCACTACAAAAACCACTTTTTAGGGTTTGGGGGGCAAAAAGACGTTGACATTCATCAAAATTTTGGGCTTAACTTTTTTTATTGTCGCAATACTTTAAAATTAGTGATATAAAAGTTAAAATATATATATATATATATATTTGCGTATGGCTTGAAAGTTATTGGTTCTAAAAAAATATGTTTAAAATAAGGATTTTTATTATAAATATCCCTACATAATTGTTGTATAAGTAATTTCATATCTCAAATAGTTTCGTAGATATGATCAAGAATAAGAGATTACGCATCAGACCAGAACCCTTAAAGTCATTTTGCCGAAATATTGAGGGTAGCCATTTTGTTTGGAATATTTATTTATGTTTTGAAATTAAATTTAATCAAAATCGTCAGAGCCGATTTTGAGTAAATCGATTGTTTATCTTTTTGCCCTTCATCAAACTACACTTAGTGTCAGGGTTACTTGTCTTATTTTAAAAACCCCAAGGGGCGACCCTATGAAAACCCTAGATACCAAGTTTCAGCCCGATCGGTAAAATAGTTTAGGCTCTAGCTGGAAGTACAGTCATTTAAACTAAATAACATTTCCTTTTATGTCATTTTAATAGGCTATAGTCATTCAAAGAGGCATTGAGTAGAGTATGACGTCACACTACCGTCAACGCGCGCTCTTAAACTCTGGGCCCACCGTGTGGGGCGCTATAGGGCAGGTAACGTTGTCTTGCTCTCTAGCTTCTACGCAAGTGAGACCACAGTTCAATTCTCACTCACTTTTAGGCACTAGCTTGACTAACTTACTTTGGGTCAGTCGAACATGATAGTGCTAGCTTGCACATTAAACGAAACAGTTGTTCTTTATAGATCAGCTGTAATTGTAACATTACACGAACCTGTAAACCTTAAATGTTTAACATAAGCTTTCCGCTATTACCAATTAATAAACGTTCCATAATCTTTTATCGGACATTGTTTTTTATTTGGATCACCTGTGGTTATAACCAAAATCAGTACGCTTCCAGTAACTATGTGGTTAAAAAGATGTAATGAACACACAAGACGAAGGTTACAAGAAGGTTCCAAAGGAATAAGATTTCAGAGAAGCTCAAATTTAAGAAACAATATATGGCTGAACAAATTATTATTCAATTGGCCTCAAAACAAACTCTCTATGTAATATTATCATACAAGTAATTCAGACCTATAATATTTCAAGAATTTGCCATAAGCTATTTGCAAGAAAAAATATGCATCAATATTTCAATTTGAAACATACGCTATGATGGCTTACATTTTATTTTTGAAACATTATTAAAGAAGAAAAATAAAAAATATGTTAAGGACGGAGAAAATCGAATATGTTCGGAGAGATATTTCTCTGTGTGTCAGTTTTTGGCAAAATATATCCTCTTAAATATATTATATCATAGCTTAAAAGCAGTTTTGTTTTAAATTTTAAATTTTTGTCAATTATTTAGTGTTTGTAAATGAAATATATATCAATGTATGAGTCTGGGTCAATATAGTAAGATCTAGGCGACAGATAAAATAAAATTCTATAAAGATGATAAAAAAATAAAAATGATTAATATTAGAAATTTTAGAAATAGTTAAAAGGCATATTAAACTGAAAATAAAATCTACACCAGGGAATCTCTACCCTCATCTATTAAGATTAAACTGTCCAATTTCGCTATGTATGTTTAGGTTTATTTTTCTTTGTACATGAGTAAATCTGCAGAAATAAGGCAGATTTATGGTCTATGTAAGAGAGGGGATAGCGTCTTTGGTTGAGGAGATTAACAGGGAGTAAAATTTACTGTGACACCAATTAATATGCCCTTCAAAGCCCATTGAAAATTAAATTATATTTCTCTATTATATTTATTTTGTTCTAATAGGGTAGTTATCATTTTACTTTATATCGACTCTTCGGAAAGAGAAGTATTGTGATCATAAAAAAATTCTAGTTTGAGTCTCTGATTAATCTCGAAGCTTTACCTAAAAATTTGATTTCACGATGCTGTCTGCCTGTCTGTATATAAGAATATAAGAATAAAACTTCGTATCTAGGGTTTTCTTAAGTCTACTCCGAGGAAATTTTGGACTTACATATCCAACCATAAAACTAAGGGTAGTTTACTGAAGGGACAAAAGAGAAAATAATTGATTCTCTCAAAATCCGCTTTAACGATTTTTATTAAATTTTGTATCCAGGAATAATTATTTAGTATTATTAACAAAATGGCAATCTTCTATTTCCCATAAAAATTTATTTTAGGGCACTTTAAATAAACAGCACTTTCAAATTTGTATCATACGTTCGTAACCACAGTATTTGAGATAAGAAATAATTTATTATAAGGTTGTAGAACTCTTGTAACTAAAATTATTTAAATGTGGAATGTATTTCTGCAACAGTATATATTATTTCGTTTCACAAGTACTGCAAGTTTTTAGTAAATGTTCTATTTTAAAATTAAAGAAATAGAAAGTCTGTGTGGTGTACCGTACTATTTTTTTTCCGGGTCTTTGAGATATGAAAACTATTATTATGCTATTTGGTAACAGTCAATATTATATCATTAATACTTTTTGTGGAGTGTTTCTGCAACAATCTATAGTATCAAATTTGACTAACCGGAAGAGTTTTTAGTAAATGTATATATTTAAGATAAAAGAGAGATGAAATTTATGCGCTGAGCTGTACCATTGATTTAATTAAATTATTGGCTTATTGCTGAGGAAAGTCAAAGTCACAGGAAATTAACTCGAATTTAAACGGTGGAAGAGTAGGAATCCATTTAGGAATGGGCGCACACTTGTTTGTCAAATCATTTTAAAGACGTGTACCGTATTTAGGAACTCTCTGTGATTGAAATGTTTTTTAATAAGCAAGGAGGTCGAAGGGATCTTTTTACTACCAACCATTTAGTGTGAGACTTTTATGCCTTTTCTGGATTCAAAACAGATTTTTGTTTAATCGCAAATTAGAACAAGGCCTTGGCCTGACAAACAGTTCCTGTTGCGCCTTTCTTTGCTGTCGCCATTTATTTCGCTAATTAATTCCATAACCTAGCTTATACCTATTGTGGTTATCCTTGACATATTTATATTGTTTTGTCTAACTTATAAAAATTAGTGCTGTAGGAGTTTTAAAAATGCTATGAATGGCATAGGCTACTAAATTAAGCATTGTTCTTTGGGGAGATGTTTGAATCTTCTAAAAATTCTCAATAAAACACGTGGTGAGACTGTGATTCGAACACTAGAAGCCAGTGAGACGCGGGCAAAGGGAATGAAGGGAGCTCTCGCACATGCGCACAAATGTTTTCACATAAGAAAAAGGGACCATGTTTCTGATTTACGAATGGCTAAATGTTTTATCATTTTGGATTTATCAGAATGAGTCGATCCCTTAAGAAATACATTGTGAAAAGTAGTTTGAATCGGGAATAAACGAAAATGTTTAGGCTTTAGGATGTTCTAACGAGCCAGTGGGCACCCATCATTATCAAAACCACCCTCATTACAACCTCCTGGGATGTTAGCCCAGACATTCCCATCACTGATGAGCCATATTTATTTTGCCTGACCTTTTAATCTGCATGCCCGTGGATACAGAAAGTTTAAATGATAATATGAAGAAAGAATGTGTTAAGATGAGGTGTGTGAACCTTAATGATCTATCTTACTTACCTACTATATGGCATTAGGAACTATAAACACATTGCGGAACTTAACAAAGTATGCCGCCTATCCCTGTATTGAGCTAGTTCTATCCAGTCCACCTCATTACACCTCATCTTTCTCAAGTTCATTCTAATGCTATCCTCCCATCTACGTCTAGGTCTTCCCAATGGTCTCTTTCCGTTGGGTTTGCCAGTCAATACTCAGAACACGGCTCTAGATTCTCCTTTTCGCACTGCATGTCCTGCCCAACGTAATCTACGATACTTGATTCACATAACAATGTCTTGTGATGAATACAGGTCATTTAATTAATCATTATATAGCCTCCTCTACTCTCCATTATCTTCATCAATTTTTGGACCAAATCTCTTCCTAAGCAGCTTGTTTTCGAACATCCTAAGCTTGTTTTAGTCATGTAAGGTAAGAGACCACGTTTCACACCCATAGATAACAACCAGTAAAATTATTGTTTTTTATATTCCAAGTTATACATTCTTTGACATCAGGTGAGATGTTAACAACTTACTGGTCCCAAATAATAGCGTCTATCCATCTTATTATAGTGTCTTGAGAAAATGAATGAACAGATTGTAAAAAAAAAAAAGCCCTCCTTAATCAGGGACTGATTGACATAGGATTCTGGACTTCCGGATCAGAGTTTTGGGCCTGCTAGAACGTGAGGTGTTTTATTAAACTTTCGACTACTATCAGAATGGCCGTCTCCTTTATTTGTCAGTTAAGGAAGATAACTTGTACGTGAGGTATTTACGGGTCGATACGGTCTGACCCCCATTGATGGGCACGCGGGTAAAGGAATCGAGTTCGTCTGGACTGGTTTTCCAGTAATCGAATATCAAGGTTCAAATATATTTTCGGCGTGCTGAGGCTGGTTATTACTAAATTACTTCTCCTTCTTCCCCTAAATCAGTGGTTTCCGATATTTTTGCTGTTGTATGATTCCTCAATCGTAGGCTTGTATCTCAAATACTACCAGAGTTTGATTTTTTATTATAATATATATCTTTAAAATTAATTAATACTCTACTACCAAATAAAGGTTTACAAACTAATTAAGTAACATATGAAAGAAGTGTGTTGTTTGGAGTAGAGAGAATTTTCAAACATAAGTTTGTGTTTTTTATATGTCAAGCTAATGAAAACCACAAACATATTTTAATTCAGTTTAATAACACCATGTGTTATTTGTGTTAACTTTATTTTAAGCTTAGCCTTGAAAAAAGAATGTAAACATTTATTAAAAACAAAATAAATATTTTTTTTAAAATAAATTTATTGAATATTATTAAAGAAAACAAATTTAAATTCAGTGCCGGTTTAAATGCTCTTTTTAAGTATCTGTTTGAAACTATGTTTAAAAAAAGCTGATATTACAAAACAATTTTTGCATGCCCTTAATCAACATGCCACATACCTTTGGGGTAAGCTTTTCCAAAGTTTAAACCACCGCTCTACATATACGTGGACGAGTTTCCGTAAAAATCATATATACCTAATCCTACTCCATTTATGTTCGAATTAGAATTGGCTTGATGGGTAGTATGATGTGGTTAAAACATAAAAATACCATCTTAGTGTCAGAGTAGCTTTAACACAAGCGTGTTTGAACCTTGAATTTAGGGGCAAGAATTTAAATGTTGCCCTTGCTTGGACTGAGGAATTTTAGGTAATTATTGATAAATTTGATTTTAACCATACTCTTCCCATCTTGGCCTTCTAAAATTGTTTAATTAATATCTCTTTTTATTGTATTATTCTTAAATACACTATTTATTCTCTCCATAACCATTACTTTTTTAATAAAAAAATAATAAATGATTAATTTAAACGATAATGATTTTGTGCATACATATATAAATTATAATTAAAAACTAATATAATATTTATTTAATATAGTTTATGGTACCACAGTTAAATTTTGTTTAGGTAGAAGTTTAGTTAAAAGAAAAGTGACAAGCTATAATTTCAAGTATCCATATATTAAATCATAGGATCTGTAGTTGCCACTTATGATATACATTATCAATACATATAAAATACCACCAATAACAAATGCTACATTAAAATTTTATAAATTAGCAGTATATAATACATTCTTGTAAAACTTAAATGCCTTTCCTAATTCCACTGGATAAATGGTTAGCGTGGTCGACAGCAAGTTCGAGACTTGAGGTTTCCTAGTAGAACTGACAAATATGTATGGAGTTTATCAGTGGCTACTTACCTGGTGTGTACGATGTATTTACCAGGTGTACGCGAGAGCTACTTACAAATGGCAATTATTATTATTTTGCTGCAAGGTATTTTGAATTGAATCTAATATAAAAAATACTATGCTATTTTACATGATCACAGATATTTCATTGCTAATATAATTTATGTTTTTCCATTCAAATATTTTTCTGGTATAGTTTTAAAAATTCACTTTCACCAGTAAGGATAAGTGATTTATCTTGTAGATTATTACACACAAACTTTGTGTACCTAATAGGTATTTATGAATGAGGAGTTTCTCAACCGTAAGACGGTTATAAACCACTATTATATTGGTTTACCCTTTTACTCAATTAATAAATTTGTATACGCTGGAGCTGAGGATTTAATATTATATGTGGGTTTATTTCGTCAGGTTAAATTAGTTATGAAGTCGTGTTCTGAGATATTAAGTATGTCTAGAATTAACATGTTAAGTAGCACATTATTAATGGTATAAAATTGTATTCAAATTTCCCAATAAAGGTATTTTTCTTTTTAAAACAGAGAGAGCTAGGAAAGGATATGATTATCTTTTTATTTAAAACTAGATACAATGCTTACTATTTTATATCGAAGTGTGATATCAATTATGAAAAATTAATTTTTTATTTTATTCTTAAATTAATAACATAATAAATATATGTATTATTTTGAATATGACTTTAATAACATAATTAATATATTTATTTTTTTGAATATGACTTTAATAACATAATTAATATATTTATTTTTTTGAATATGACTTTAAGAATATTTCTCAACTTTTAAAATAAAAGTTACCATTTAATTATTTTTAAATAGAAACGTTGACATTTTTAATTAATTTATCTAAATAATATTTTTATTTATTGAAAAAATTGGAACGCAACCAAATACGAAGTTAAATAACTTTTCATATCCATTTAATTATCTTTAGATTTGTGATCAAATTAATGGTACGATACAATTTCACAAACTTTCTCGTGCAGTTCATGATTTGGAAACTAAGTAAGTTCTCTAAAATAAAAAATCTCTATCACAATAGACACTTAAATATAAATTTTAAACCAAATTGTTTAAATACTTTCAACAGATTTAAATTGTTTAGCAATAACATATTTTCCACCAACATAAAATTATGTTTTATTTGTAAAGATAAAAATTTGTTCTTATTAATATTTTGTAAACATTTACAATTCTCAAAAAATCATTTTGAACTCATTTTTAAAAGCTAATTTAAAAAATCTATTAATTCATTGTAAGCAAACCCTATATTAAGCTTTATAAAAATAAGGATATTTTATTATTACTGTTCATGTAAAGTAGTCCCCCGTACCAATTTATAACCAAATCATTATAGCAATTTTCAAAAACATTCCAACTCTAAAAATATCATTCATTAAATAGCTAGAAAATGCATTTATTTTTAGAAATTTTTTCATAACTATGTATATCTAATGTAAAAAAAAAAAAATAAGATCTCATTTTGAAAAATTACTGGATACAATTTTTTAACTATTGAATATATTATGAAACCAGTCATTAGCGAGCCTTAAACGAATTCCCTCATTTATCCCTTCCATTAAAATACAGTTTTTTTTTTCATTTCAAAAACTCCATATATATAGGCCTATACATACACACACATTCAAAATAAGATTGATGAATAATTTTCTAATTATTCTGGATTTTTGAAAAATGTTCACCAGTAAACTATCAACTAACGAATTTTTCCCCAAAAGTTAAGTACATATTGTTATATGGTATGTAAAACCCTCACCTTATAGCACTTTTACACAAAATAATTGGAGCCATTTTCAAAATATCTCTAATTTGAAAAAAAACACATTAATAATTAACAACCTTGAAAAAATATATTCACCCGAAATATACAACTTTGATAAAGTGTTGAATACTTTGGAGACCTGACTAAAAGTGATTTAAAATATTTCGTAAGCTAGTTTTGATTTTTTCTGTTCCTACATTAAGGAGATGATTTTTATTAATTTTTTTGTTATATTGCGGAATAATGTTTGTGCAGCTATAATATTTTTTTACAGAAGGTGTCAATTTTGAAAGCTTTAATTATATATTCTACAATGAATGCTTAAAATTCTTTAAACAACTATTAATATCGTGTTTAAAAGTATTTGAATGTGGAAGGCTGTCTCGATTTAATCGTGTGAAATTATATGTGAATAAGAAAAATCAAAATTAATAACCTAGTACAAAATTGTTTCACCTTAGAGAATGTAAAGACAGTTTATTTTATGCAATAGATAACATACATATATAGATTATATACCTAAAAACACATACATAGGTCTTATCTATTTATATATAAAACAAAATTAGCTTTTTAATTATCACTACTGTAGCTATTACATATTGGTATTCAACTTCTTTTTTAGTTTTCAGGCTTAAGCTCATTTCTTTGAAGGAAGGAAAGACTCCAAGCTAGAAGAATCTGATTGTTTGGAAACTCTTAGTTCAAACTGTATATATAAATTGTTTTGAACCAAAAGTAATACAAAATCCCTGTACACTTTCATCTGTAAAACTATACAAATATCATTAAACTGTGTTCAAAGTTTCTGTGTACAGCATCTGGAGATCAAAGCTGTGCAAGCATGCGTGTAAAACAGATTGCATAGGAGTTAGGCCCACGGCACTACATACCTCGACATCTCGGAGCACGGCAGCAGAACACGCCACAATTTATAGTAAACAACGTACCAGTCCATCTAGAAATGTGAATACGTTCTGAGGGTTATAATTAACGGTCTTACATCACGGAAATGGCTTGCCATTATTACTTGTGCAGTGCCGCATGCATAACTCCTATGCAACTTCTTGTACACACATGCTTGGCAGCTTTGCTCTCCCGGTGGTGTACGCCAAAATTTTGAAAAGCATTTAATGGTAATAGCATAGTTATCCGGATGTGAGTGTGTAGCGATTCTGTATTACTTTTGGTTCAAACAAGCTATATTTTCAGTTTGGACTATGATTTTCCGAACACCTGTATATCTACTATATACAGATATATATTAATACCCCGTTTTACTACTAGTTTGCGTTATACGCCTATGTACTAAATACGCTAAAGGGTTAGGAATGTGCAATTAGCAATTTAGCATAAGTGTAACAACGCTAGCATGGAAAGAGTTTGGGGAAACCAGGCTCAGTACACTAGACCGGGATTCGAGCCCCGACCTCCCCATTATTGGCAGTCTAGTCTATTACTAGAGCTTCGACTTATACTATGCTACCACCGAAGCAGCAATATTGATTTTGATAGATTGAAAGATAATTTAAATTACTGCCCCAAATTATGTTTTCAAATAATTACCTCAATCAATACACGAGATTTTTATTTTAAGAACAAATTTTTAAATTATCACAAAGTTTGGGTCAGTTGTTTTCTAGTGTCCATGTTGTGTGTTATCACAAACATGATGGTATTGTCCAATTTTCATAGGAAGGGCCTACTATAAAATACAAACATATTTTTCCCAACTCCACTTGACAACATTTCATTTTAATATTTGTGTTATTATGTAGGTATTTAAAATATATATAAAAAGTGATATATATGCAGATCATATGACCTGAAATATGTACTTTAAGGTAGATCACAATTTTTTTTATATACATGAATTTCAGATAAGGTTCGTATTATGATAGTAGGACTTAAAATGGAAATGTGTAAATTACGAATATTGGGGGGAGGGGGAATATAATAAAATCAATGTGTTTTGCAGTAAAATAAAATATTGGTAGTATATATATCTTGGAATATATTTGTTAAGCTTGCTATGATCCTAGGGCTAATATTTAAGTCACGAAGTTGTTGGCTAACCTGATCTTTAATGGTACTAATACCAATATGCTAGAATTTAATCCTTATGGGTCTACTCCACTCATTCCTTTGTTCTGGTTTCGTCTCTAGTGAAATCTTCAATATGAATCCATTCCAGAAATAGCCAGGGAGAATCCTTTCCAATTTCACTCGAATATTGTGGACTTTTGAACGTGCATCGTAAAAAAGGAAAAAAAGAAATGGAAAAATTCTCTTTTTTTTTATTAGAAATAGAACAAAAAATTTCACGTTGAAAAAGGAAGCACATTTAACTGTGCTATTTTCTCTCCTCTTGATCGGCTGTTCGTAGACTGAGTAAAGCTTGGTTGATGCATTCAAGTCCATACAATATTGTATAATAACATTTATACATAAAAACCAACAATCTGGCTAGGGAAAAAAACTACTAACTAGCTTTTCAGATTTCGTTTTGACATAATACAATAGATGGAATTCTCTAATTCTTGATTCCTAGATTTCTATGGTATTTTAAAGATTCGAGATTCATAAAAATAAAAAATAAAAAAATCTAATACAATTATGAAGACCTTCAAATAACAAATTTATGTTAAAGTCAAATATATATATTTAGAATTTGGGAGAGTAACAAAACCATAAAAACGAACCAGATTGTGTTAATAGAATAATTTTCTTAAAAAAATGTGTTCGCTTTGTTATTCATGACGTAATTAATAAAGTTGACAAACAAACTCTCAATTTTCAGTGGCACTCTTAAAACACCTTTTTTAGAATGAAATTTTAAATAATTTCACTTTAACTAATATTGCAAAATTTTAAGATCCAATAGCTCAAAATTGGATTTGGAATTCAATATAAAATAATATTTGGATTCGAACTATAGAATTTGAATAATTTATATTTAAAATGTTTGTAATATTAATAAAATATATTGAAAATATCATACATTATGAATTCTCTGTAACTAAAGCTTAGAGATGGTTAGAAAAAAAGGCGGCCCTTTATATTATCCTTGGTTTCAATTTGATTTTAGTGCCATAGTGTTATTTATCAGGTATTTTTTTCTTCACGGTTTCTTAGTAACCGTTTGAGTTATATGGATGTATATTACTAGTGGGTCGTCGCAGCAAGGGCCGTATATTATTGCACTATTTATTAGGAAATGGTCTATTTAACAAGCCCTCACTTGAATTTTTAGTTAAACGTTTACTCGTCAAAAGCTCTCAAATCTACAATAGAGTTTTAGCTTTCAGAGTTTAATTTGAATCAGATCCTATGCTTTTGCCTTTCACGCCACGATGAAAACCTTGTAACCCCTATCTCAACTCTTTATTTATTCATTGCACCAAACCAATCAAGTAACAATTGAGCGGTTATTATTTTAATCAAAGAGAAATATTTTATCGATCGGTGTTCAATTATAATCAAAGCATGGTTTCCATGGTGATGTAAACAAATAATGACTGTACTGATGAGCCACAGATCACACAGAATGAAAATATTAGACATTTACCAGGAAAATTTGGTTTTAGGCTACTATTTTTGCTGACATCCTAGACGACTAACCATTAAAGTGATTACCCGTTTGTCAATTGAGTCATTTCTTAGTTGTTTATATTATTGGAAAAAGGCTTATCAAGTATGAGATATATGATAGAGAGAATGATAAAATATGATAGTCAAATGAGAGTGAATGTGAGGGGAGAGATCGTGAGTGTAAGAGACTGAGAATGAGCAATTGAGAAAGATCGAGTGAGTGTGAGCGAGTGATAGTGAGAATACGTGTATGTGTTGGAAAGATAAATTGTGTGTGTGTATGTGTAAGAAGAGAGACATTGTGTGAAAGATAAAGCGTGTATGTGAAAGAAAGCTAGATAAAGTGTGTGAGAATGACAAACAGAATATGTGAGGGAGAAAGCATAATAAATTGTGTGAGAGAGTATATATGTATGTGAGTGTGAGAGATATTGTGTAAAAGAGAGAAAAAATGTTAGGGCGTTTGAGAGAGAGTTTGAGGCAGAAATTTAGAGAAGAAGAGATTAGTTTAGAGAGAAAAATTAAGAGTAAGAGAATTAGAGAGAGAGCTCGAGAAAGAAAGTAATTGAGAGGAATTTATAGAGAGAAATTGAGAGAGTGAGTGTGATAAAAAGAGAGACAGAGAGGGAGAGTTGGAGGTAGAGAGAGTTTGAGATAGTGAGTGTGAGAAAGTGAGAGTGAGATTAATATTGAGATATAGAGTGTGAGAGTGAGATAGAGAAAGAGTGAGAATGATTTAAAAAGTGTTTGATAGAATGTTTGAGATAGAGAGAATGATTTAGAGAGCGTTTGAAAGAGAAGGAATTTGAGAAGGAGGGAGCTTGAAAGAGATTGAGAGATATTGTTTAAGAGAGCGAAAGGCAGCGTTTGTGGGAGAGCGTTCAAGAGATAGACCGTTCGAGAGAGAGAGTTTGAGAGAGAGACATTGAGCGTTTGAAGAGATTGAGTATGGTGAGAGTGAGAGTATGTGTATGTGTTAGAGAGACAACTACTGGTAGGAGAGGGAAAGAGAGTGTGTGTGTTTGTGTGTGTGTGTGAAGAGAGAGAATGTGTGAGAAAAAGTGTGTCTGTGAGATATAGTGTGTGTGAGAGAAAAAAGATAATATTTGAGGGATAATGCGTAATAAAGCGTGTGAGAATTTGAGAGAGAAGATTAGAGAGTTTAGAAGTGAGAGATTAGTTTAGACAGATAAAATTAGAGTGAGAGAGATTTTAAGAGAGAGTGTTTGAGAAAGGGAGTGTTTGAGAGAAAGTTAGAGAGAGAGAGCGAGAGAGAGAAAGAGCGAGCGAGAGAGAGAGAAATTAAGACTGAGATAGAGAGAGTGAGAGTGATTTAGAGAAAGTTTAAAAGAGTTTGAGAAATGGCGTTTGAGAGCGAGAGAGAGCGTTTGTGAGAAAGCGTTGAAGAGATAGAACGTTTGATAGAATGAGCGTTTGAGATAGAGCAGGCGTTTGAGAGCTAGAGAGAGTTTGAAAGAGAATGAGAGATTATTGTAGAGAGAGCTTAAGAGAGTATAATAAAGATAATGTTAGAGAAATTGTGTGACAGAGAGTATATGTGAGGGTAGAGAGTGTGTGAGAGAGAGGGATAAAGTGTGAGAAAGAGAATGAAAGAAGAATATATAAGAGAGTGTGTTATAATGTTTGTGTGTGTGTGTGTGTGTGTAAGGGAAGATAGTGTGAGAGAGAGTGTGTGAGAGCGTGAGAAAGTCTGATAGAGAGAGAATGTGAAAATATAGATGTGGTACACAAAACATTAAGGTACTTTGAAATATCATTCCCTCAAAATTAATCATCAACATGGGAACATAACTGAACTTAAATGTATTTGTAAGAATATTAAAAGATAGATGGAATACAGAAAACCTTATTTTTAAATGTCAGATTCAAAAAATTAAGCAGTGAAATGAAAACATATCTTAACTTATGTATTTGTATTGTGTTATTATTTGCTAAAATGAACACAAAACACATTATTGAATAAAATGAACATTAAAACCAATTATTTGAATAAAATGAACATTAAAACCCATTATTTGGATAAAATGAACATTAAAACCCATTATTTGAAAAAAAATTAACAACAAAACTTATACTTAAAAAGTTAAAATGCCTATTTTTAATAATTATTCAAGATCATTTTATCGTTTTTCAGTTTATAATACACACTAAAACATATTTAAACATCATTTTATCATACGCGAAACAAAAGTAGACAATATTTTCACGAACCTAACAGCTTAACCTTTTAATTTTCAAATTATGCTCAATATTATTGATTTGAATGAAAATTAACGATAACAACATTCCAATAAAATAGAAATGTTTTCCCAGTTTAGGTATCTCAATTTAGATGTGTTATGACCAACATCCAAAGAGAAATATTTATCCAAAGAGAAAATTGTGATGTGTCTGGACCAACAAATAAAGATTGAGTTATTATTTGCTAGCCAAAGAGATATATTATATTTAGAGATTTACAGCCATGCAGCGAATAACGGCTGCCATGGTGACTAAACAAAGAATAAAAAATTGAAAATCCTCTGTGAAAATTGGGTTTTCGTGAAAAACTACTATTTTTCCCGACATCCTGGACTCCTAACCATTAAAATAAGTGTTCGTTTGTCAAAATATGTTGAGTCATTTACTCCTAATTTCTATAACAGGAAACGGGCTTATCAAATTATATATAAGAAGATTAATTAAGGTAATAAAGTAGGAATTTGAAGAGTAGAATTTAGAGGAAATGCACAGTCACCTGTGTAGAGGGACAGCTGGAAACCACTTAGTAAAAACCACCCGAACTACACTTGGACTTGGATCGATCGATCAATGAACTCCTCGTTAATATTTACTTATTTTATTTTTAGTTTGGCCTTGGAACGTATGGACATTGTTTTAAATGTAATTTTGGCTAGCGTTGGTATTATATGTTTACAGCATTTATCTAGTTCACTTAACTTAAGAGAAGAGAAAGTTGAGTGTGATTAAAAAATGCTTAAGGTGGGTTGGAAGGGGAAGCGAGAAAAAGCCAGTGTTTTTGCAGTTTTTATGGCAAAGCTTTCTTTGGCCAAAAACAAATCAAATATTGCTCCAGTAAAAATATTTAATTTAATTTCCTTAACTTAGTGATTAGAACAGTTTTTAAATATATGTTAAGGGTGTCTTGGAAGTTAATAATAACTTATTGTCTACATTTAAAAAGTTTCTCATATAAATAGACATTCAGAAACTGTTGATATCAATATGTGAATAAAATTAAGCTCTCAGTTTCTACTGAAGCAATATTTTATTTATTTTAGCCAAAAAAATGTCTTGCCATAAAAACTGCAAAAACACTGAACTTTTCTCACCTTCTATCACACATTAAGTTTTCCTGGAGAAAATATGAGCCCCACTCTTAAGAAAAGGGTGTTGAACGAGATTTGAACCCTCTAAGATTATTAAAATCTATTGTCCCCCAATGAGTATAGGATGGCAATCAGTTAGCATTCACCGTGAGAGTATTATAACATATTTTGCAAAAGTCTTTGACTCTAAGCCAGGCCTGCCGGGGGAAATTCACACTTGCTAGCTGACCCCACCTTGCCTGATGGCAAGTAATTAGTTAACTTCAATCCTACGACAAAAGATCCTAGGTTTGTGCCTATTAACGCTTTCTTAAAACCAAGTTTAATCAATCATAGCTACCAGCTCAGCTTAATAAATATGTAAATCAGATTTTTCTTAACTAGGAACTCTTATCCCGGTGTCATTGATTGATGCTGTTCAGTAAGTCTGGTGGTAGATAAACTTCCCCATAAGGCTGACTGCAAAGATGTTATTCATGAAGCCAATTGAATAGACTTCTCTCCAAGAAACTACTGATAATGTCTCTGAAGCCGGTTGTACTTCCTTTAACACCAAAAATTTGCTGATCAAGTTTCTTGAGCGAGTTGTATCCCATTATCTCCGAGAAACGACTGATATTTTTCTGATGCCTGTTTTATCACTTCTTCTCCAATAAATTAATTGATAATGTTCCTGAATCCAGTTGTATAACACACTCTCTAAGAAATTACTGATAATGTTTGTGAAGCCTGTTTTATCATCTCTCCAATCAATTATTGATCATGTTCCTGAAGCCAATTGTATCATATACTCTCCAAGAAATTATTGATATTGTTCCTGAAGCCAGTTGTATCACCTTCTCTTCAATATCACCTTTTCACCAATAAATGAATGATGCTGTTCCTTTTACCCTTTTACCTTAACCCTTTCCACCCACACCTCCTTCCCAAGAAGCAAAGTCACTAATGATTTGTGATTATTTATAATATCAAGGGAAGTAAGCCAGCTATGATATAGGATTCAACTTCGAAGCCCGGTTGAGGATGTATTTGGCGTAGTTCTAGTAATTTTGACGCTCCAAAATTCATCTTGACTGTCTCAAAAAAAGAGTGATGGAATAATTATATAGATCCGTAAAAAACGTAGAAATAAAAAAAAAATTAATATTTAACTAATGTGGATTATTTGGTATTCCATCATAGCCCCAAAGCTGTGTAAGTCTTACCAATATGTTCCCCTCAACAGTAACCTATCCCTTTCTTGCTTCTACCCCCTCAACCAACCCATCCTTACTGAATATCGTCCGGTTCGCCGGTCGAAGACACTAGGATCAAGAGTGGACTTAACCCTCTACCCCTCTTGCGATTGTGATGGAGGGGGTTAGGGTGGTAGGGGTGAAGAGGTCACCATAGCACAGGACTTGAGGTCAGGTCTCAACACTCCCCTACTCCTAAGGGAGTTCTACGAAGGGGATGAAAATGATTTGTAGGAGAGGGGAGGGAGCAATGTTTCAAGCCGATTATAGTTTGCTACTGTGAGGGGCCAAATCAATTCTTAAAACTTGTCAGAGGAAGACTTTATAATCTCATTTATAATATTTAAATATACATTTTAAAGGACAAAAAGTGCTAATTTAATTAATAAAATTGAGGATGCTTGTCTAGATTATACCGACCATGATTCGAACCCTGACCTCTCTCCATTTAAAGAGATCAGCGACACTGTAAGTTTAAAGCAACTGAGTTGAGGAAGTTGGTGCTGCGAGGGGTGGTAAAGGGTGAAATTAAGTTGTTGACATTTACGTGGGAAGTTATTTATATACAAACATTTTTGAAACCATCAACAATTTTTAATTGCTCTATGTGTTACCTCTCACTCAGAACTATCCGTTTATAGGAGAGCAATTGTTTTAATAAATAGATAACGTGCTAAATAATAGTCTGACACAATTGTATCTTATATTTGACTTAATTTGAAAGCAACATTGTCTCACGAAGTAAAAACAATTTATAAAATACATGTCCTACCCAGGCAAAAGATCGATCACTTATGTCAATTTTTTTTCTTGTAGACGTAAAGGATTAGTAGTAAGGCCAAAATAAATTACAGATTTTTATGATTTTCGAAAAAAATCTACAGCTCATAGAATTTTCTTTATAGATACCGTATCAACTACTTTTTTTTAATCATATCGGGAACACTGTCTTAATAGCTTCCACACCGACTAACTTAAAATTATATAATATATAATTATAAATTGCAGCTTCACTTTATAAAATTTGTAAACTTGGATACCTGTAATAATAATCAGGGGGGATGCATATTTTTTTTTTTAAATTGGCATTACTCGAAAAATTTCTGCCGAAATATATTTCGTTGTCTTTAATTTTGTTTTCCTCTTTGAATATTTAAAAAATTGAAATTTGTATTTGTTTTCTCGGTGAATAATTTATTTATTTATTATTTATTAAAATTTATTGGGTAGAACTCCAAAAATCATTGTATAAGGTAATCACTTTAAGTTTTAATTACATAGATGGTTAATCATCTTTAGATAATCTTGCTCCAGTTCTATGTATCTAATCACAAATTGGACTACATGCAATACTAGAGCATTAAATCTTAGTTTTAAAAATGTGGTTTTACTTCACATCAGCAGAATTTTTTTTATATAATATAACAAGCTATGGCTGGGCTGTTTATGTTATAAGTTTGTTTTAGGATTAAGATTAAACCATGAATAAAGTCAATGAAATTAGCCTTCAATTTTGTTTAACACACAACTCGTCCCACTAAGACTAAATAACCTTGACCAAGAGAGCAGCCCGGAGAAAGTAGTTGCATCTTTATTTACTTTTATTTGTTGAAGTTTTCTTGAAGTGTAAATGACGTAAATAGTAATCTAGTGTAACGCGAACGAGTTTGGGAGCCACATCAATTTCTAGGGATATTATAAAGAAAGTGACTGAAAGTTTGGACGTGGACGGGATTTCAGGACAGATGTTTTTAATTCGTTTGCCGTAGTCTTATTTTTTTTACCGTACTTTAAGTTTAAAAGCTTGTTTGGGTTATCCACATAATTTCATTAATTGAGTGGCAATGAGGTTTATATAATTTTAGAGAAAACGTAGACCTGCAATCTCGTAGAGAGAGAGAGAGAGAAAATAAAACAACACTTAAAAACCCTGCCAAGATTTGAGTCCTAAACTCCCCGCCAGCAGACAAGCCGAGAGCCTTTGTTTACGGGACCACCACTGCGGGTTTTTGTTTTATTAAAGTTGTTAATTGATAGGCCTATATTAAAAATTCAATCAATTTTAAAACGCTCAATTTTTTAAAATTTTTATAAGTATATATATTCTTATTTATTATGAAATAAACTCTCAGATATCCATTTTGTAAAATTTCAAATTTTCTTAAATATTTCATCCATAAGCTACCCTTAAATATATATTTTTTAAATACAATATTATTTATCAATTAAATAGTCTACAAATGCCTATTTTAAACAAAATCGTTGTAGCTATTTTCAAACTATTCAAATTTTTCAAAAATCTACCATAATTGAACTGATATTAAATATATATTTTAATAAAACTAAATATTTTAAATTATTTATTATGTAAAAAATTAACATATACCCATTTTCTACCAAATCGTTACATCAAATTTAAAATGTTCATATTAGAAAAACTATTAATCATTACTTTACCCGTAAATAAATTTTTAACAGAAAATGTTTACATTTCATGTTTCATGTCTAACACTCCATCAATATCAATTTAAAATAAAATCACTATAGCCATTTTTGAAAAAAATGTATTTTAAGAAAATTCTCACCAGTAAACTACACTATATTGAGGGCTAGGTTAAAAATATATTCTTTTTAACTCTAAGGATCCTGGATAACCCTATAAATTCTAAATTTCAAGTTTGAACATAATCCATAAAACCGTTTTGGA
Organism: Timema bartmani; assembly: GCA_902151455.1. Taxonomy (NCBI): domain Eukaryota; kingdom Metazoa; phylum Arthropoda; class Insecta; order Phasmatodea; family Timematidae; genus Timema; species Timema bartmani. The sequence continues at coordinate 348,049 of CABFWB010000116.1, read as the reverse complement.
TTCGGGGCCAGGGACAGACAGAATAGTAGGATCTACTCTTTTGGATTTTGAATCACATAAAAGGTTATGATTCATCAATATCTCGAGATAGATTCTTTCACTATTACGATAAAGTAAAAATACATTGGGGAGGATTTAGAAGGATTACACATGATTAGTGCATTTATTTTCCATTCATTCTAAAAAGTTCTTGATATGTCCAAAATAATATATATATTGTTTGGACGTTAAAACCGTTACTTCGCTGCTAGTCCCCTTGACAAAATTTATTTGCAATTTCAATTAAAATAATATATTTACTGTTTTCTCTACAATTTTCGTTGGAATCAATAAATTGTTAAAATACAATGTGATAGCAGTGACTTTTTTAAAATTACGTACTATACCCCAATTTTAATAATAACATTTATCTTACAGCTATAAAAATGTACTATTTTAACTATCACGTTTTATAAGTTAAGTCACGTGATCTTAAGCAGTCATTTTTGGTATAGTAACAATATCTATCGAATAATACTGACCAGAAAAAAAAGGACATTTTCTAACGTTTGTTCCATGTGTTCATTTATAAGAAAATTTAAGTATACCTTCTACAACAGCATTTATTTTTACTCTACTAAATTTTTAATTATATTTTTTTAATTTTAGCACCGCGTCTTACTACCCATTCGGGTTATACGCTTAAGTACTAATTACACTAGTGGATTAGGAATTGGGTAGGTTGAATTTAGAGGAAGTGAACCCGCATTTGCGTGGAGGGAAAGTGGAAAACCATTTAGGAAAAACCACTCACAGTTCACCCGACCGAGATTCGAACCTCGATCTCCCCATCCTCGGGGGTCGAGTTCAACACGACTGGCGCGTTAGCCAACTACGCCACCGAGGCGGGTTACTTTACTAAAGAACCAATACACATTAGGCTAAGTATAGCTTTTAATTTTTACAATTGTGACCAATTAGCTTTAAAGAGTTCACTATAGCCAATTGGCATCACTAAAGAATAGTGCATTATTAACGATATCTTAATATCGGGATGAAAAGAACATGAGAAAATGTGTTTTTACAATTTTTACAGCAAAATAATTTTTTGGTCAAAATAAATTATATATTTCTTACACATTAAAAATAGTTTAATTTTTCTCACATGGTGATACTAACAGTTGTTGAATATCTTTCATGAGCATAGCGGCATTAGAAGACAGATTTTTAAATGAAGAGAAAAAGTTGTCATACAATTTTAACACCCTTGACAAATATTCACTAACTGTTGATATCATAATGTGAATAAAGTTAAACTCTATAATTGTATAGGAGCAATATTTAATTTATTTTTACAAAAAAAAAAAAAAATTCGCTATAAAATCTGTAAAAAGCAATTACCTTTTCTCACGTTCCCTATAGCCTCACTGTAATTTATGAAACATTGGAATTACATATTATTCTCAGCAGTGGTCACGTGGCATTGATCATACTATGTTGGGTCGATGGATGACAGGTAGTAGGTCAAGGCTAGAACCTCTGCCGGATACTCTGGAGAAGATTTTTACCATGTGATATTTTAGCGGTGGTTAACCTAACCCATCTCCAAGCCAATAAGAGAGAATCTTCTCTGGAATACCTTCCCAGATAGAAAAAGTCATTCATCAAAATTGGTATTGAGCGTTAAGTGAAATATTTCATTCTAAAAATTAACACGCTATATCTTCTATATAAAAGTGCTTTCTGGTATGTACCTTGAAAATAAATAATAGAGCTACTGATCAGATAAGACAAAGGATACCAAGAGAAGATGAACTTGAAAATGTAAACACTGCGAAAAAAAAAAGAAAAAAGTTGAAGATTGTCTAGTAACAAACTATCTCACTAGAGGTCCTACCAATCCTTTTTCTACACCAACACAAAGAGCAAGTAGTTCTCTCAGATCCCAACAGGGTGTACCACTTTCTCTCTACACTTGCATGTCTTGTAAAATCTCACACGGCTAAATAGACGAAAACTCTATACCAAAGTTGGATAACCCTTGTTGATAGCACGTTGAATGCATTAATATTTTCGGTACAGTTACTTTAGTGTGCCCTTAAGATTTTGGAATCGGTCATCATCATCATCATTATTAGGCATATTATTACTATTATTATTGTTATTAATTAAATTTTATACATTATAGTAATAAAATTCTATACACTAGCAAATAGTTAACGGATTTTGAATATAATAAACTTTTTACTTAACTATTAAAATTATATATAAATAAAATACAGAAGTTTAAGATGTATAAAATAATCTATTAGGTGATCTTTCTGACTACTACAATTACATTTCGGGTAAAGGCTAAATAGTGAATACCTTTGAAAGAGCTGATTAATTTAACCAAATACTATATCACACTTTATCTTTGTGATAACATATGTCATGAAATAAACAATTTTAATTCTAAAACAGCTTTATATTTAATTTTCTTTTCTCAGAATCAAAATTTTCATAGATATTAATGAGATGTTTTCCCGTTTTCCATTAAAGGCCCCAAAACTTAATTTCTATATTTTCATCACGTCTTACTTACCATCTAGCCTATACGCATTTTAAGCCCATGGGATATTATGAAGAAGGTGGATTTAAGAGGAAATGTATCAGATATTGTTTGAAGGAAGAGAAGGAAATCATTTCATTAAACGAATCCCTTAATAAGTCCGGCCGGGATTTTTCCTTTGGCATGTATATTCAAGAATAGTAGTAAATATTTTTTGACAAATTTATGCTGTAATAATTTGTTGTATGCCTAATATATTTGCAAGAAAACACAATTTATAAATAATTCGAAAGTTTGATAAAATATAATAGTACATTTTTCTAAAAACAAATGTATAGCTTTACATCGATTCACTCAGTAATATAGATTTTGGATATTATTTATCGTTCCAGATAATATGCATAGTGTATTAACTTGAAGCAAAAGTAGTAAATTATAGCCACGATTATATCACACAGCCAAATATAATCCAAATTACGCATTTATCTACTAAAAAAAGGTATAATATTTTGTTCCTAATATTTAATAAATTTCCAAACTTTAATTAATCTTTTTTACTCCTTAACCATGAATTGTACCTTGGATGAATAAATATGAATATTAATTATTTATTTTGCTCATGCAACATCTTGAGAAGATGGTTGAATAACATATTCAACCACCACACAGGTCTAGGCCTACACCCGAGCGTGATTTAATGTTAATTTAGCTGCATTAGAATTATATCAGGCGTTTAACTTTGAAAGCCGTAATTATTATATTTATACCTGGTCCGTATTCACTTACTAACTGGCACATTAATAAAAATAGCCAACAAAATTTGACATATATGTAGCCCTCAAATCAACCAATAAGAAAAACATAATTATAAGAAATTCAAACAAATTTAATATACTAAAAATAAATATATCTGAAAATAGTCCATGTACATCGTGGATTTTTTCACTAGAATATAATTGGCGAAAAATTAAAAATATGTAAAAAAAAAACTTGCATACAAATCAATTTGAGAGCGGGAGTTTTATTTTAAACTTAATAATGGTCCTTCACTAATATAAAGAAGAATATTTAAAATTCTATCACTTAGTTAGCCCACAAGCTAAAACTTATAAATTAGTTCGTGAATATTCTCTACTCGAGTTAGAATCAAGCTCGCTAGTGCTTACCTAACTCTTATTGATATGTAAGTAAGTAAGTAAGACAATTTAAATGAAAATCACATGTATTGTGGTTAAACTGGCTCTTTTGTCTTTTTGAAAAATATTTACCTCTAGTTTCTTTATTTTTACTTTATCATACAGATAAACTATTACAATAGTAAAAGTATTTATCTAAAAATCATGATAAATTTTGACGTTATTCCTAAACCTCAAAAAAGGCGCTTACAAATCCGTCTATTCCTGGCGTTACAAACAAAAAGGTATATGTTTTGTTTAAACTTGATATTAAGATGTTATAATATGGTCTTATCAAGGACATTGTTTTAAATTTTGATTTTAGCCCTAAGATTAAGGGAAGTTTACTGAAAAATAATATTAGAAAATTTAAAATTCGTCAAAAATGGCATTGAGGAATTTGCTTAAAATATATTTATGGGGAAGTGTTTTAAGTAATTAACACTGCATACTTGTTATTTGGGAAATATTTCTTTTAAAAGTTATTACAAATTTGAAAATATTTGTAAGTAATTTTACGGATGCTAATGTCAAATATAATCTTACAATGTGTTAATTTTTTTTTAGCTTGATATATTAATATTAACATTGATAAATAATTTTAAAATATTTTCATAACTATGGTGACCTTTTTTGAAAAATAACATTTCAGCCAAACTGGAACGTCAACCCATGAACAACTATTTATTAGTTCACGGAAGAAGTTGGAGTTGACAAATGAAAAGTAAAGCTCTCCTTGCATGATTTACTCATTAGCTGACCACAACCATTAGCGCGAAGAAAGTGCTCTCTGAAAATTAATGGTAGTTATGACCACACACCCTCATGGCAGGAGCCTAGGGGGGCCTAATTAAAGGCACGTCATCACCAAAAGCCTCGACCTCAAAATTATAGCTTGATCGTTTTCTTGCTCGTCGAGAACTGCAGGTGGCTTACACCAGTGTTCACATGGTTGAAGGCATCAAGCTCTCAATAGATTTGTTTGGCTGTGATTTTAAATGTTAATTTTTAAATTTTAATTCTAGCCCTAAGATTAAGGGTAGTTTACTGAAAAATAATATTTGAAAATTTAAAGTTTGTCAAAAATGGCAATGAGGATTTTGCTTCAATTGTATTACTGGGAAGTGTTTTAAGTAATTAACACCGTATACTTTTTATTTGGGAAAACATTATTTGTAAAGATTATTCAAAATTTGAAAATATTCGAAAATAATTCTACGGTTGCATGTGTCAAATTTAATCTAACATGTTTGTTTATATATTTTTGGATTGTAATCTATCCAAATTGGTTGTCAAAAAATAAGTAGACCCGAAGTACAAATAATGTTTTCCTTAGACCATACGTAAAGTCTTATCCTTCTAAGTTTTTTGTTTTAGAATTACCAACACAACAGTTTCTTGCATTACAAGGCGTATAAGCTCTGAATGTTTGTAAAAGTAAATAAAATACAACCGATGAGTATACCGCACAGCCTGAGCTCCCCTAAGTACGTAGGCCTAAGCAAAGTTTCGTTTTTATATGTTTCTTGGTTTTATAGTTTGTTAAATATGTGGTCACAAGTTTAAGGCGTAAACATTTTAGAACACATTTTAAATAATTTTGAATAAGGAGCGTATATTATTTAAGAAGGGAGAGATTTGGATTATTGAATTACAACGTGTTATGGTCTAAATTAAAAATTGTTAAGATTAATTTATAATAATATTATATATACGAAGATAAAGTTTATAAAACCAGTCAAATTATTGAAAAATTTGTACAAAATATATTATTAAAATAGCAATTTACTGCTTTTATTATTATGATAAATTAATGATAATAGTATACATGATTACCATTAATTTTCCATAATAATTTTTGACTAAAACAATAACTTATTATAATTCATCAAGTTATTCTATAAATCTCTTCTTATATGAAATAAAAAATAGTTTTGCACAAGTTATTGATTTTTAAAAAAACATTTGCATAAGGATTTTTCTCTTTCTAGATATTAAAAATTTCAGAATTCTAGCTTTCATGATTTTGGAGTCATATACACAGACTATAACTTGGTTTAAGGCTTTAATTTCACAAAATGTAAAAGCTCAAAAAGAGCCAAATGTGTACACCCTAAGGTCTCCTAAAGTAGGTAATCCTTTGTCAAGTTTAAGCTCTCTATGCTAAGTGGTTTAGCTCATTAGCCAACCGAACCGGTCCTCAAGCGGTCTAAAAATTACTCTCTCAAAGGTAAAAAAGAAAATCAACATCCACACCCTCTGGTTTCTTAAATAAATATGCAAAGTTTCATTTTTATAGGCTTCTTGGTTTTGGAGTTCCACCCAATGGTGCTCATGCAGTCTAAGTTAATCAGCTGACTTTTAATTAAGACATCATATGTTATTATGAATACATAATTATCAATGTAGGAAAAAATTAAATAGAAAGTTTACATTATAATGCGAATAAGAAACAACCAACCAAACCTAACTCTAATTTTTCATTGGATTTAAGATTTACATTTATTATATAATTTCTCTTTGGATTTTATGTTGATAGTTTTTTCTTGGTGAACAAGTTAAACAGAGAACAGATAAATACTAAATTAAAGAGTAGATCATATTTATAGAAAATACCCATAGTTCAGTCAGTTCAAAACATCAGTTTTATAACAGATTTTCAAATTAAAAATAAACACCCCAGCTGTACAGAATACACTCTTAGGTTCCCCTAAATATCTATTCCATGTTTAAACTTTATAGGCTTCTTTATTTAGGAGTTCTCACATATACAGACTCACAAAATACACATCATATTTTATTGATATGATTTGAAGGTATAGTTATTAAGGGACTTTCTCTATGTGTGTCTTGTTTCTAACACTAAAAAAAAATCCTACCAAAAAGTACTACATTAATAATTGATCAGATTTAAAAAGGTGGTAGGCGAACTAAAATGTTGTGGCTAGCAGTCCATTAATACATGAATATTTAACAACTTTGTTACCTATAGAAACAAACACGAACATAAAAATATAGGCTTAGAAAAGTTTTATATTTGAGTAACAAACTTTCAAAGGATTGTTTCTTTTATTAGATATATAAAATAGTTAATATACAGACAGACCAATCCATTTCCTTTTATTCGAATTCAAGGCTATAAGTTCTCAGTTTGATACCTGGGAAGGATCCAAACAATCTGGTATTTATATCTATTATCGTTCTCATACAAATCTATATAAATATCGATAATGTTAAAACAAACAAAGGTAGTTGTCCTAGCTTGAGTTTAAAATTGTGTAACGATATAATTATTTATTTTCATACCCAAGTAATAATTATTATTAAGAAAAATTTCAAAATTTCAAAATTAACAAATATGATCGGAATAAGTCACACACCAAGCTATAAAGGGCCCCATTTATTTTTAATTTATTTAATTTTAAATACTTAATAGATTCTGGAAAATGAAGAACGTGGATAAAATGGCACTGTTTAGTTTGTTATTAATAAATTCAACTTAGTTGCATATTTTTGTATTTTACCATAACTTATTTTAAATGTATTCAACATTTTGATGGAGTCCATATTTTAATAGAGTCAACACCTAATATTAATTCAAAAACAGCTTCAAAATTTCTTATGCTCATTCAAATGGAGACTAAAAATAGTTATTATGGAAATGTCTCAGAATTGTCCCGCTAGTATACAATAATAAGATAAAATATAGGCCAGAACATAATATTATGGAATCAGTTTTTTTATGCATCTACTATAAAAATATTTAAACACCATATATATTTGTAAAATAATTATCTTATATGTTTTAGTAGTACTTTATTTTAAATTCAAAATTGTTACACACATAATATACAATCTTTTAAAATATCGTGACTTAATAAATGAAAAGGAGTGCACGAGTCATAAAAAATTCGAATTCCAAATGAAGTTGTTCGATATCTACTCAAATTTTTCCATAACTCAAAATGTTTGAGTTCATATCCACTATTTTAGTTTAAATTGAATATGTACTCGGTAGTATTTCCTTCTGTCTGATAAAAAAGAATATATTTAACAACAGCTAAATTAAATTAACCATAAACACGGGTATAAATGATTTTAACTATATTTTACATAAATTATAATAATTAAAAATTTGTTTTCAATTATGGTTTGTGGTTGGATCTATTAAATAAAATCCTCTTGAAATACTTGTTATAAATCCGCTCTTTAGCGTCGGAAAAACTCTCTTGGTTCCGTAATATTAACTAACTGGTATGTTCCCCTTACGCTTTGTAAAATTGTGCCAGACATCATGTTGGTGGACATTTATTCGTGCCGTGAATCCGCTGTGTTGGTCTTCGTTGTGACACGTTGATGGTGTATGACCCGTTTACAAGAGGCTTAGAATGCCTCTATGAAAATAAACTAGTCTAAAATATAACTACATCCTTAATAATTCCCATTAAATAAAATTTGGAGAATAACTCAAGAAATGAAGAAAATATTACAGGCATTAAAACAAATTCTTGTCAAATAAAACAAAATGGTAATTTTCTCTCTCCCCCTACCTTTTTCTACAGTTATACGCTGGTGCATTTATTTAAGATTCAACTTCTTCGTAATGTGTACTTAAAATATGTTAGTTTAGGGTAATCAGAACTTGAATTAAGATACGTGCTACATATAAATCATTTATATGTACGAGTCTTCATACACAATTTCTGTTAAAAAAATGTATCTCTTTTAAGTGATTAAGCTGAGATGGAAATTAAGGCGAGTTAATGTCAGCATCTTATCAGTTATTGAAACAAAAATCCCTTTTGACAAGAACATATTTATTTTTATTCAGTAGGGACGTTCAGTCTAATTTTCTACAAATATTAGTCCCACCTATTCTTGGATTTTGGTCATGAGAGTGGTGCGGTTTGAACAGAATCTTTCAAAATAGATATAAATAGTCCTGTTGATGTGCCATCATGTTAATGAAAAGTATCCCAGAACGTTTAAGGTAACTATAAACTAAAAATTAAATTAAGATTCTCTATACTTAATAAAAATTGTATTTATTTGGACCCAAAACCTTTTTTTTAACATAAAAACTGTAAGAATGTTGCCCCTAACTCACATGTCTTTTACCATCCCACACTTCTGCATATTTTGTAAACAACTATTTAAATGGCATGAATACCAACTTCTAAAGGTGGGCTCCCTGTTCGATGCCTGGTACAGTCTATATTAAAGTATTATTTCAGATGTGTTTTTTTTCACCGCGTCTTAGTACTCATTTTACCAGCCTCGTGGCCTAAAAGCTCTTGGCTTCTGACCTGTGTCTCAGCCTCCCTTCCCAGCTGGTATCGGGGGATTTTTGTCGAAAGGGGAATAATCTCATGGTCACCAAGGTTTGGTTAATTAGGTTTAAGTTGGCTTAAGCTATTCATTGGATTCACAATGTCATTTTCAATATAATCATATACATCGAGGGTATTGTGTATATTGTAATATTTATGGGACCTAAGGTTGCTTTGTGCTGGGTGAAAAAAAAAAGTGTAATAAATAATTGTAAAAACTTACGAAATAAATATTTATATGATAATCGTTTGTACTAAATTACATGATATGTTTGCGTGACTTATTCTAGTAAAGGTCGTTTGGTGTTCTATAATTTAGAGAGATCTTAGCTTTTCTTGTTTGGATTGTTTTATACGATGATTTATTTATAATGTTCAATGTTAAAATAATATTATATTATCTTTAACAGTAAAACTATTAAATATTTTAATTTACCCTCTTTTTGGTTGGAGTTGTGTTGGGATCCTTAAGGAGGATTACAGGCTGAGGTTTAGTTTGCTGAGGTTTAGTTTGTCCTTTTCTGAGAAAAATATAGTGTCCTCATGTTACTGTTGTTTGGAATCCTGACAATTGTTTTCCCTTTTCCATTTACTTTGTACGCTTTCACTTATCCTTTGAGATAAAGGAGTCTACAGTAGGTTTTCCAGCTATGGGAAATTCTGGGTTCAAACCCCTCCATAAATACTTAGTTTGGTTTCCCATGATTTTTTTCCCACTTTCCCTCAATGAAAATGCGTATTCATTTCCTACATAATATCTCCTCCTAAATCAATAACATATACAGGCTCATATCCTGAATGGGTACTAAGACTAGGTATATTTCATAATAATCATAAGTTTTGGCAGTCTGAATTCTAACTTGATTTTTTTAATTTATATTTTTGAACCTTGTATAGGATCTTGAAAACGGGTTCATTTTGACACGTTGTATGTTATGTATGTATGTATGTATGTATGTATGTATGTATGTATGTATGTATGTGTGTGTGTGTGTGTGTGTGTGTGTGTGTGTGTTTGTAGCTATGTTGGGGGTGAGGTTGGAGAGATTTTGGGGGTGGTTGGAAAATTACAGCGAGCGTACAACCCAACATAAGGGTAGGGTGAGCTAGGGATGAACGAGAGAGACTGGAAAAAAATATATAAACCAACAAAGCACTGGCGATAAAAATAAGTTTTCAAAAATAAAATGAAATAGTATAAATAAAACTGGCTGGAATCGCGCAAGTGCCCGTGACATTAAGTGCGAGAGAGAGAGAGACACGGTTTTATCAGTTGGCGAGAGAGCAGAACCATGTTGTAAGTTGTAAGGTTTTGAAACAGGAGATTATTATACAGTACAGGGTGTTTCACTCGCCTTCAGCCCCTGAGCTCTTGTCTCACACACCAAATACGTCAATTAGTTTGACGGTTATAAGGAAAACTCAGGGGCCGAGAATGAGTGAAACACCCTGTAGCTTCTGGGACCGGAATAATATTTGGACATAGGTACTATTGAGGAAGTATTTTAAGGCCCTTGGCCCTGTCAAGTGCAAGTCTAAAACCTATTTTGTGGGATGGTGGGTGGGAGGGTGAAAATCATGGCGTTACTACACAACCCACCAAAGTATCCTTCCGTGCCAACAAGAACAGATGGATCACGGAAACCGTAGATAGTGCTAGTTACCAAACAGGTTTGCGGAAAAATCATATGTTTGGAGATATACCAGTTTCCTCGAGAACGAGTGAAATGTTTGTGTAAATATTCTCAACACCCCTTCTAAGATAATGTATCAATGTTTATTAATTGTTACATTTTCTTATTTTTTGTTAACAAGCCGGCAGATTTCTATTGAAAATGTCAATTTTATCGATATTTGATCACTGTAAATATTATAGAGAAGGTGTGTAAATAAAAAATATAACTTAATCAACACGCTTCTATACTTTAAAAAACCGTTTCCAAAAAGAAAATTACTAAACAATACAAAATTCTTGAAGATAATCGTTTGTTCCCATAGCTATGCATTTCCACACCAAATGAAATGGGCCAATCGCCCCAAGAAGAAGTCATCATAGCAACATGAATACCGAAACTATTTTTACCACGTTAACTCCAAGTAGTTCGATAACTCCAGCAAAGGTAAACCAATTTATAGAATATTACATATGAATATGGCCATATGTATTCCCGGTAGAGTTGTAGCTTAGTCAAGTGGCGCAATATGGTGGTCTGAGGTGTTCGAAGATCATACATACAGGCGCTAACTACAAGTTTGACAAGGGTTTGAGAAATTCTAGCGTTAATTTAAATTAGACACAGGTTGTTTAGTGGGAATGCGAGTAGCTCTTTCGTTACTGTGCATGTAGTTTATTTCAATTTGTACTGTTTCACAAAGTGACTGGAAACACGGCAAGGGGCTGTAACATTTTGTTTAGTTGAATTTGACTGAAAATATTTTTTTCATCCCAGCTAGCTCCTTTTTTTTCTAGAAATAATATGATAGGATTAAGAGAGTGGCTTAGTTGACATGTATACAGAATAGGGTATAACAAATTCTGGCTATATTCAATGTAGTGTTGTGGAGTAGTTCCATGGAATGCAGAGTCTGTTAAAACTGTATTTAGAATATTTGTTCCTATCCATGGTCACCATTTGGCCAATCACACATAATAATTATGATATTCTCTATATGACTCACATTACCATGTTTTCCCATTTGCACCTGCCCCATCAGAATTGTTAACGCCGTAGGCGGAGTTTAAACCAGCTCTTCTTACACTGGCAGCACTCCAACCCACTTAGCTGGTTTAATTCTTGATAGGGTTCTAAGAAAATCGAGAATTTTTTCAAGAATTCATCCTTGTACTCAAGCCGTAAAGGGATTTGTGATAATGTGTTATAATATGCAATTTAATTTGTGAGTTACGCACTTATTAATACAGTACTAACTGCTTTTCTGTTTCCTAAACAAAAAATATCACCCTCACATTGGACTAGTTTTCCTGCGATGGGTAGATCAATGTTAGAATCTAGGAAAGGTGTACTGAGTGTCATTAGTGGCTTCCCACTCGGTTTCTTCAAGTAAATTTTGTATAAATTTTCTTAAAATTTACTTTAAATTTGTATAAGTTTACTTTAAGTCCCACTCAATTTAGCCGACTTCATTACTGAAAATATGCTGATAGCCCAAACGATAATCAAGCAACGAGCAGTGTGGGATTGCTTCTATAAAGTGCATGTTAATTAACCTAACTAAATTAGGAAAATTTTATTTTACTTTGTAAAACCTTTTTACAGGCTAAATTAAAAAACAATAACGTTAACATCCAAGGTCAAGCTAACCACTTCCATAAATATTTTATAATTATCATAGGCCAAAGCGGTCTTTTCCTCCTCCTTCTAGGAAACTCATTCAAAACCTCTTAAAAACAAGACCAGAGAATGTTTAAATAAATAAACAAAAAGAAAAAAATTACAAAAGGAGGGGAGGTAAAATTAAATGAGAGAAGTAAAGAAACGAAAGTTGGCCAAAGGGTAGAAATCGTTCAAACGAGGAGAATTAATGTAATAAGTCTTCTTTCCTTGAATCGGTCCTCATTTTCTCTGAAATGTTTTGTTTCGTTTAAATACTCTCATTAAGATTCCTCATTCTTTGGGGAGTTACAATCATAATTCTCAACAAGTGCTCTTAAAATAATACGTCTAAAAGAATATAAAAGAGAAGTGTTTTTTTATATATATAATCCTATTTTATTATAAACATTAAGTCGACTTAAGAACATTCTGTGACTTTAATATTGAAATTTAGTGTTCTGGATTTTTCCATCTAGTCCTACTTAAATTATGCACATATTAGCTAATCACTCTAAAGGTTTAGGGATTAGGAATATTAATTTTATAGCAAGTGTACCCACATTTGTGTGGAGAGAGTGTGGAAAGCTATTTAGGAAAAAGTACTTTCAATACACTCAACCCAGATTCTATTCCCGATTTCCCCATCATCGTTAGTCCATTTTATTGCGGGAGTGACGCAATAGAGTTTAATACATTCAACCAATAAAATGGGTTTTATTTATAATTAATAAGGTAGTTATGAGAAAGGTAGAATTTAGAGCATATGACCCACATTATAATGGAGGGAGAGTGAAAAGCTATTAAAGGCAATAAATAAATCCTCACTCATTGTAAACACGGTGAAGCATCTCAGTTACTTAATATTAACTTTATCAGGATTTATGAGCTTTAGCTAATATCATGCTGGAGCGTAATTTGATTTCACTTTCTAAAATAAGGGTACCAAAAATATTTGTTTTTTTTTATATTTTCGATCCTTAGAAATAAATAGTAAATAACAGGACAAATTGTAGAAGATCTCCCTGAACAAAGTTGCAGTTTTTTTTAAGTGACAGTAAAAGCGACCTTTGTCGATTTCTTCCTAAAAATGGAAATTGTTCAAGGGGACGCGGTGAGAGTTGCAAGAAGTCCTCGTGGCAGCCATTGAAATAAAAGTTACCACTACATCATTCATTGTTAGGAAACGTGAAACCACCTGTCGCCTGAACACAATGTATTTAAATATTTAAATCTAGCGCTTGGATGTAACCTGACGCACGTGAATACAGGCCGATCAGATCGTATATTAATCCAGTTGGATCCGAACCAAGAACGGTGGGATAGATACGACCACATGCTGTTACAAAGGCAACGTTTAGAGTCCTTACCTCCTTGACATAATAATTAAACCAGAATAGATGATTAAGAATTAATAGCCAGAGCTATTATTTATGCTTATTAATAGGGAATTACTCCACTAGATATCATATTCTGAAAATTGAAAAATGACACCTGGACACGGGAATCGAACCCGGGACCTCTGGCTTAGTACGCCAATGCTCTAACCACTGAGCTATCCAGGATTCGTCTCGTGCCCTGGGTCATTCTTCACTCATATTTTAAGGC
>CABFWB010000116.1:313966-333441 GCA_902151455.1 Timema bartmani | reverse complement strand
ATCCCGTACAATTTAATAATTGTGCAAATGGCAGCATAACAGCCAACTACCGAGTCGCAGATGGCTGCGTTATCCGATGGCTCGTGATATTAATATAATCACATACTTGTAGCCGACGATTTCCGCCAGTCCATCATAGACTCTGCCTTAAAATATGAGTGAAGAATGACCCAGGGCACGAGACGAATCCTGGATAGCTCAGTGGTTAGAGCATTGGCGTACTAAGCCAGAGGTCCCGGGTTCGATTCCCGTGTCCAGGTGTCATTTTTCAATTTTCAGAACAGAATAGATGAGCCTGACACATGCTCATGAACGTGCGTATAAGAATTAATTTCATACGATTAAATATAACTATAAAACTCAACAAACACCCGCATCTGTGGACACGTGGGATAATTATTCAACCTCACATGATTTTTATTTGTTGGTGACGAGGACGCGAAGAAAGGCAAATCTTTTTGCAGCTTTTATGGTAACACATTTTTTTGGCCAAAATAAATAAAATAGTGCTTCAGTACAAACATAGGATATAATTTTCTTCACATGACTACCTCAAAATATCTTGAATAACTAGGTCAAGGGTGTTCTAGAATGTAATGACAACCTTTTCTCTTCATTTAAAATGTTGGTTAGACTATGCTGCCTTGCTCATGGCAGATATTCAACAAGTGTTGATATCAGCATGTAAAGAAAATTCAGCTCTATGTTTTTACTAGGGCCATTTTTATTTTTATTTTGGCCAAAAAAATGTTTTGCCATAAAAACTGCAAAAACACTGATTTTTTTTCGGGTCACCTTCCATCCCACCTTAAGAAAAATATTTTAAATGTTTATATTAAAATACCTTTATTGGGGAGGGGGGCTATTCTCTAGTATATACGTTTAGTTAAATTTATAAACATAGTAATTTCAAAAGCTGTAAATGATTAGAAATGGAGATGGTGTTTTTGAATAGAATAATTTCTCTCTTATTTTAATGCTAATGTTCATACGCTACTATGCTCATGACAAATATAAAGAAAGGTGTATGCATGGCAACTATAGAGAAACAATTAAACTAAACTTATCAACTGAAACAAGATTAATGTTGGGCCTTAATATTTATTTATATTAAAACTATAAACATACTGACCTTAACCCGAGTTATTTTACATCACACCTTAATTATTTGAGAATACGGATTCAAACGATAGACCATTAATGGAAAGATCTACCTTCTTTCCTTCAATTCCCTTACACTGACTATCTCGGGTGTGTATACCCAACCTTACTAATCTGGGCCATCAGCATAATCATACTAATTACGTAAAAATGAGGGCGATAGAATTTAGATTAGATGTATCAGAATTCCTGTGGAAAGCAGAATAGGACATCATTTAGTAAAATAAAAGACCTTGGCAGAGCTAGCTGTGTTTCCAAACACGAGTTCTTGGTTCTCGTTAAATCAGACAAGATTACTTTGGCTTCTTTGTTCGTCCATTTAAAACCTCAAAACGCGTCTATCCTTAACCTTCTTCACTCTTTCTCTCTCTTGAAGCCCCCGTACTCCTTAACCAAGAACCACGCCGTTTATTAATTGGATGCCCCCAAACACAAGCTATATCCAAGAACCATGCTGCTTTATTCATACACATATTTCAAGCTTGCCCGAAGCTGTCGACTCCTCCATCTCGTCAAATCACGGTATGACTCACGCTTCATCTGATTTTGTTTTTTCTCCTCCATCAGTTACTATTCTTTTTTACATCTCTTTGCCCTCACCTTCTCATATAGAATTGTCTTATTCCGTCATCCCTTTTTTTATATATCAGCCCACCTTCATTACTAGCTATCTCAGTCCATAAGCACGAAAGGAAAAATATTGGGAAGGGAAGTTTGGTTTCAGTTCATTAGTGCAGACCCTTTGCACGCACGCTCCATCGACATAACCTCGCTGAACTTAAAGAAGAACAGAGCCATCATTCAGTTTTATTTGATCTGCATTGTGCAAAAAGGAACCGTGTTAAATTAGTGCTATCGGTGTGAGCATTTCGTTTTAGCCCGCTTTATTTATATCGCCATGACATCTGCGAAATAAACCCCACATCGGGGATTTATGTGCGTTACGTCACATCCTTTGTCAACTTTTTTCATAACCACGTCTTACTAACTGATCAGGCTATAAGAATATATGATAGTTACTCTAATGGGGTAGGAAAGAAGACGGAAGAATTTAGAGGTAGTCTACACGCACTTGCATGGAATAATATTGAGAAACCATTTAGGAAAATTCACCCTCGGTTGACCCAACCAGGACTCTAACCCCTATCTTCCCATCATCAGCAGGCCAATCTAGAACGAGAGTGACAACTTAGTCCATTTGGCCACCTTGGTGGATCTATTTAACTTTACTTAAAAATATTAATAAGCAAGATCAAGCAATGTCTTTGTTTTGTTTGTGAAACGAGAGGTTTAAGGTAGGTTATTCGCAAACTATGGCAAATTACATTGGCTTGTATCGCTCCGCAATAGCTAGAAAAATATTTCATTTTCCTTACCCCCGCCCCACCGATTTCATATGAAATATTGTATAAGTGATCCTATTCTATGCGATAAGGTTATGTGGCCACACACCAACAAGAAATATGTATTGAGCCTTCGATGTGACACTAAAAGGTGTGAGCCTACCTTGGGCGTGTCCTGTTGGATCTGGACAAATGGGTGCCGCCATCTGGGCACCCCAACCAGGCGCGGCCAACTGGGTGCTGGAAAGACAAACAAATTAAGGTTCCTTTGTTATGACTTTTTTTTAAATCACTCAAAAAATGAATATTTACATAAAAAACAATAAATAGGTTTTTACACTGGCACCCAGTTGTCTTGGCACCCATTTGGCGACGCCCAATTGTCCTAGCCGGTGTCCTGTTTCTAAGAAACATTTAATCTTGTTATGGTATTGGATTTTTTTTTGTTAGATGTTTAAAAATACACACTGAACCACCACAAAAAAAAATCATTAACTTTTCCCTCTCAAGCAGAATTGTTTATTATTATTATTATTATTATTATTATTATTATTTAAAATCAATAGTACCAGCACCAATGGTCCCAACAAAAAAAGCGTCAGTAAAGTTTCGAAATGGTTGGCCAGTGATAGGTATGTTTGGGGTCAAATTCAAGATGGATTTACTAAGGTGGTTTTACCTCATTTTTACCATTCTACCTCAAAGAAAGCGTGGGTATATTTCCTCTCATTTCGTCTATACTAACTCTTGAGACATTAGCGTGGTGAATAAACAAACAAGCGCGCATATCCTACTAAACATGTGAGATAAGATGAAATTAATAATGCAATCAATTTGATTGATCTACGTTATGGCTAACTGATAAAAAGTATCATAAAAAATCTTAACGTTAAAGACTATTTATTTTTCTTACTGTAAAACGCAGCACCCACTATTAAAATATATTAAATTTTATAAATTAATTTATATATAGTCTATATATAAATAAATGAGCTTACATAATATGCGTAACACCTTTCTATATGTCCCGTTCCACAGCTCTAAGAAGAATTAAGACTTAAATACATTTTTTCACTCAGTTCCTACCTTTAACGGTGATGATGGTAGCGTTTCTTCAAAACAAGAGAATTCTAGAAAATGGAATGAATCAGTATAAGAATAAATGGGGTGGGAGAGACGATGATAAAATGGGAGAGAGATAAAGAGAGAGAAATGAACCAGCCAGCTATATAAAAGTGAATGAAAGGAAAGGAAAATATAAATAAATCGTTAATTTGGAAGCTTTCCCTTCGCTTTTGAATGACGTTGAGGACATAATCAGTATTCACCAATCGAAAACAGCGTAAATACTTCCTCCCCTCCCGCCACCATCCAATTTAATGTCAAGACGATATCAAAGGAATGTTGTTAGAATGTTTGTAAATAATAACTATATATATATATATATATATATTATGGTTATTTACTCAGCTCTTTAGATAATGTATTCAATTATTTTAAACAGTCCCTAAATGCTTTACATAATAATTGTATAAAATTTGTTATTAACAAGTACATCCTTGAGGGTGTACTATGATATATTTTAAATTACAGTATATAATAATTATATTATATGCCAGTAGTAGTAAATGATGCATAAATAGGATAAGATTAGTTAAACTATAGTGAATTAAGTTAATATAAATTAAGTTAGATTTATTAATAATATTTAAGAGTAGATTAATCTAATGTATATTTAAATTTAATTGTTTATTTCATGAAAATTTGGTCATTAGGTGGGTGGTGGGGTGTGGAGTTAAGTTTTATATATGTTGAAATAGTTTAGAGATGACTTATGATTAATTTAACTCAATATAGAGTTGAGTAAGAGAGAAGTGAATGAGGTAAAATGGAGTTCAGTGATAGGGAGTTTGCAGTGGAAGTATAGTCAGGAGTAGTTGAGTCAGGAAGGAGTTTAGTCATTGTGAAGTATACACATAAATAATTCACGAGAAAAATGAAAATACTTATTATAAATTATTATCTTCATTTTACTTAGTCCATTAGTCAATATTTTCATATTATAAATTAAATTAAATTAGCGTTAGTTTGTTTTTTGTTAATCTCTAGAAATGCAATACTAATAAATCGAGAAAATTTAAACTTGGAAAACGTAATAAGGGGAATCTGAAGATGACCACCTTGGGCTTTCTTTTTTTTAATAATATAGTAATATTTAAAAATATGTTCATATATTTTTTATTAAAAGTCTGACGTCTTTTTATTACATGACTGCCGGTTCAAGTGTTATAAAAGTTAATAAAAACAAACATAATTTGGTATAGGCTTACGTATTTAATGAAACGTAAGAGAGAACCACTCAGATACCACGAAAATCTCTCGTAATTACATTTAATTTTCACTTTAATAATTGACCACCGATATACGTAAATCCAAAACCAAGCAGCACAAATTGAAAACTTGGAACATTTACTTAGTGAAACCTCAATGCGTGCCGAAAACAATCATATTTTGCAAGCATAAAGCTTTAAAGCCACATGACCCATCCATTGCTAGCCTGATGTGTCAGACCTCTTGACTACAAATTCCTATAATTTCTAAAACCAATTAAATAAAGAGAATTTGGCATGAACCCATGAAATTAGGGTTTATTTAGGTTTTACATGGAGTCTCTTATATAAATTGTAAAGCTGACGACTTAAATCGCGTGATAACAGATAAGGGTGACTTTAAAACCAAGAAACATAAACATTTGAAACATGGCATATGTACAGCACTTAGTAGAACTTGTGGATGTACATCTTAGGTAATATTTTTAAGTTATATACATATATGGTAAGCCCAACACCCAATGACCAGGTAACTACAAAAACCATAAATCTTAAAATCTGAAACTTGACATAATACTTTAGGAAAATTGAGAGCGGACAATCCAGATTTTTTTGCTATAGAATATTGTTATTACCGGTCGTTAGTTCATAGAGGATGGGAGCGCACGCATAAATTTAAATCATACGAGAAATGTTTACCATTATATAACTAACTAATTTAATAACATGGAATATAAAATATACAATTATTTTAAAATGATTATAGTTTTTACATGGTAACTAACTATGGGTAAACCACCCTAACTCTAAAATATTCTTGGACAATGCAGAGGTCACATTTGACAACTTCCTTGGAGGAAATACCGGACACAACTGTCCTGCTAGTCAGTCAGTTTGTCCCTGCATGAACTCCGGGTCATAAACCGACCGTTTATCCCTCTGGAATTTACATGGTCAGTACAGAAGCTATTGTCTCAAGACAAGGAATATAAACGTAAGCTAGATGGCCGTCCTAAGCTGCAACAATTCTTAGTTTCAACTATGCACTTCTGTAGCTGCACATTCTTAATTTTGAGTATACACTTTGTTCTGCAAGTTGGTCACTGTTTAGCTCCCAGCAATATATTAAGAGCCCGAAGCTCTGAAATTGTGTGATCACTGGTATTTACTGTTAATAAGATAAAAATAGCTGTTCATGGTAAGTATGTGCTCAGGGTGGGAATAAAAGAGTTTTTTTTAAATTCAAATGTCTAATAATAATAGAAAATTGTCTTTTACTAATGTAATGAACTGAATAAAACAAAGCAATCAGAAAAGTTTTTGAAGTGCCGCAAACGGGTTGAAGTTTAGTTTATTTATGATTATTTTCATATATTTTTGTACATTTCTGAAATAAATAATTTGAATAAAAATTTCTAATAGATATAAAAATGAGTGTTTGACCATTGATGTCAATTGAAAAAAATATCAAATCAACAAATAATTTTTTGATGTGACACAAACAGGCTAAAAATTTACTTTGTGTGGTTTTTGCACATCTTTGACATTTTCGAAATATTTAGTTATTAATTTATTTTTTCTTAAACATTTAACTGTAATATTCTTCATTCCGTCAATATCAGATAGAAAGTCACAAGTAGTAGAATAGCTGAGGTATAGAGCAACCTTGAACAAACTGTGACAATCGCCGCTTAGTAGGCATGGAAGGGTAACTCCAGGCTCCATTCCAGTCGGTGGCTTTCTGAGCTTCATGCTTTGATGTGGTACTACAATTCCAATGTGAAACAGTCTCATTTGAGTTTTTATCATATAGTTCTTCTTTTTATGTTATATACTATAGTTTTTTTATTATTAATTAGCACCACGTGCTACTAACCGTTTTGGATTATACACTGTATAGACAATAATGTTATCTTCTTTTGTGTATATTTTGTAACAATAAAGTAAAAATGGCAATGTCAAAAAAAATGAAGACTTGTAAAACGCACGAGTGATCCATTTTTGGCTATCCAAAAGACCTTAGTAAAATATTACTCCTGACCTATAAAGAAGTAATGAAATTTTATCTTAGTATAAGGCATGAGCTAACAACAGAGATTGCTTCTAAAGAACCTACCTTTAGTGAAAGATCAGAAATATTGGTAGAATATATTGAAAAGTTGTGGTCAAGAGCTTCTATTCCTGTCGTATCCCACATTCATGTCTTGCAGATGATTAGAAAGTATCATGATAAATACAGAAATATTTTAAGATCAAAAAGTAGAAAAGGATTTAAAGCTTCTGAATCAAATTTGATTTTGTTTAAGAATGAGATTAAACATCTTTTTGGCATCCCTGCCTGCAAATGTCTTGATTTTAATCTTTGTTAATGTGAGAAAGAAAATAAGTTTCCGAATTTATAGCAAACCTTTTTAAAAGACCAAAGAACGACCTGAAATAGTTATGAGTGCAGTTGATGTTGCAGTATCTAGAAATTCAGCATTGAAAGAAAAAATAAAACTCAAATAATTGGAGGGAAAAATAAATTATAAGGATCAAAAAATAATTCTGAAAAAAGAATGGAATAGATGGAAAATATGTCATAGGTGAGAAAGATAAAGAATATGAAGAAGACATGGAATTAGAATCAAATTGTGCTGTGGCTTCAACATGTTATCAGATCGCAACACCAAGTTCGCAAATGCGCATGAAACTGCCTTCTGTAGCTTCAGTATGTGATCGAACTGGTGTTTCAAATATATCTGCTGCAGCAATTGCAAGTGCAGTTCTTCAGAATAGTGGCCTCATTAGTGAAGTAATTGATAGAATGAATATTAGAAAAGAAAAGCCAAATAATTGAAAATCTGCACAGAAGATCATAATTAAAGTACTACAACAACTAAGGAATTTATTTTGATGGTAGATGAGACAAAACTTTTGTACAGGAAAAGATGGGAAAAGATTACAGGAAAACCATTGTAGAAGAACGTGTAATTTATTAAAGAGCCTAGATCGAAATATTTGGGATATGTGGCACCACGTTCTAGCACTGGGAAGGATATTAAGGATAGCATTGTGTCGTTTTATAATGTTAATAACCGATCCCTAGACATCACTACTGTAGGATGTGATGGGACTGTGACTAACACTGGCACTAATAATGGTGTAATCTCTTTACTAGAAAAAAGATTGGAAAACTGCTACAAAAAATTATTTTTATTTCATGGAAATGAACTACCCTCACGTCACCTCTTATGTTTACTCGATGGAAGGACAAAAGGACCAAATGAGTTTGGTCCCAAAATAGGCAAGAAGCTTGAGAACTCTCAATAACTCCCAGTAATTGAATTCAAACCAATTGAAAATAGCCTGCCTCCCTTGGAAGTTATGGGTGACTTGAGCACATACCAAAAATATATAATGGAAAAGTGCCATGCAGTTTCTAGTGGTATGTGAACTTATGATCTATCTAAGAGGAAACTAGGTAAACTTGCGCATTCAAGGTGGCTGATGTTGGAAAATCATCTACTTCGTTTGTATGTGGGGACAGAAAGTCCACCAGTAAATCTTTATACGAGGGCAGAATACATTCATAAGGTACACGCACCTGTTTGGTTCAACATAAATCTGAAACCATCATGTATTCATGGCTCAAAACACTTATGGAGATTTATAAAGTATTCTCGCTACCTCCCAGAACACCTTCTGAATGTAATTGATCCAGTCATTCAGAGAAATGCCTACTTTGCAGCTCCTGAAAATCTTCTGCTGTAATTGATAAATTACAAACGCAAATATGTGAGAGAGCTGGGCCTACGTCAACAACTCAAAGCCAGGACGGAACACAAAGAAGGAATAAGGAAATTAGTTATTCAAGCTATAAACTACAAATCCCATTATCATATTGATATAATCACTTGGTATGACATCAAAGTAACAGAGCCTCCGATGACCAAGCACCGAAGTGAGAGAGAATTAAAACGGTTTATAACAAGCTAATAAAGACCTTCCACCAAATTGACTTTCCCCTTTATCCGTGTCATACGCAAGCCGTTGAAAGGATGGTGAAATTAGTTACTGAATCATCATTGGCCGTATGTGGGGCTTCACAAGAGATAGGTTTTTAAAAGCGAAAATAGAATCGCAGAAATTGATGCCAATATTTGATACTAAGAAACATTTCAATATAAAAATAAAGTGACAAAGTTATTCTTTAATAAAATTCGTTAATGACGTTTTTTCTTATTCTGTTGAATATTTTTAACATAATATACTTCTTCACAGTCACCGATTTTATCTTGTTGTGAATGTATGTTGCTTTTATAGCACATATATATCCACAAGTAAAATATTTAAAGCTGTTTTGGATAGTATAATTGTATCGATTGAAATTCCATAAAAAGCACAAATATATTGCACTCAAATAAATATATTCTTGGAAAACTTTCAAAGGTTTAAATGAAAAATATGCTTTAATATTTGTCAACAATATTATTTAAAGTGTTTAGAATAAAAATTATAGTCCAAAAACTGTTTTTGAAAATTTGGTGTTTTTTACTTAAAAAATCATTTTTAAAGACCTTGCGGCACCTCAAAACATTTTCATAGAGCTTCAAAATTTTGCAGTATTAAAACTGATCCTAAAAGGCAACTTTTTCACTCTATTAGAGAACTTATTAAAAATAAAATGTTTTAACCCCTGTTTTCATTCTACCCTACTTGAGTGTATATTAGTTGGCTTTATGTAGACATTTTTATCACACAGGAGAAAAAAAAGTTTTTTTTTGCACCGCGTCTTTCTAACCGTTCGGGTTATATGTCAAATTTTAACCATAAATTAAAATAAATTTCACAATAATATAGTACAATTTTAATACAAAAGTCCTAATTTGACTGATATAAATTTTACTAAATCTATTGTAACTTATTCATACGTATATTCAATTGATATGCAGCTGTCATTTTTGAGAGATATTATCATTAACTATAAGATAACATCAACTAATAACTTATATAATTAGTAAAATTTCATCAATATTGACAGCAATAAAATAGGTTTGTATTTTCAAAAAGGCCCTTCCTATGAAAACTAGTCTGTACGTGCCACGCCCAAGACTTGTCGTTAATATTAAAACACAGTAATCTTGATTCAAATAGAACTTAGTGTGAGTAGTGGAACATTTATTTATAAACAAGAAGATGAAGGCATTTCAAAAATAACAAAAAACTAGAGCTAGATTTTAATTGGTAGGTTACAGAAAACTAGCTAAAATACTACAGGTTTCATGCATGGGAAGCTACAACATGAATTATGCATATAACATCATGCATTGATATGCCAATGATACTGTACTTGGTTCACCCTTAACCAAATTTTGGAATATTTTGAAATAACGCTAAAAATAAGAAAGAAGCCCACACCAGCCCAAACCAGTGTACCTGGGTACTAATCAACTAGTTAAGTTTTGATATAACGGGGATATTGTATTTCGAATCCTATCTGAGTTTAACGAGTGTTTTTTTTTTTCTTAATTGGTTCCAGTCTCTTCCTCCACTCAAATTAGGGTAAATTTCCTCTAAATTACATCTCTCCCATCACTTCCCCTTTTGAATATTTAAACATGGATACACTGGTTGGATTTTAAGTCGCGGTGTTAAAATAGTGAAAGCAAGAAGGAAAACTTTTTTAAACGTTGTTTTTCTCTGGAACATACGCTGTATAGACAGACAATATTCCCCAACCAAAAAATGTCACGTCTTAAGGTTTTAATACATTTTTTTTACCGAATATGGCGTGTCTGGAACGCGAAAGACTTAATCAAACGTTCCCCTGAAGCTGCTGCAGCACGTCGAACTACTAAAAAACGTGGAGAAACGGCTGTATTGTGAGTGGAATAAGTATAAAAGGTTTCTAAGTAAATAAAACGGGATGAAAACGCTTTTCACACCACTAAAATTCTGAGTAATGGGAGACTCGTTTACTTTGATTAACTCATTAAAAATAGTATGTCTAATTTCCCAACCTAAAGTAATTACCCTTATTTCTTTTACTCCCCCTTTCTCTTCTCCAAGCAAATTAATGTCTCGTGATTATGAGAGGGTGTGGATATATTTAAGGTGGTTGGGGACAATGCTAACCAGTAAAAGTATTTCTAAAACTCAGCGGTTCATTTCCAGAACTGTCCAAGTTTAATTAAATGATTTATAATGGTCTATGAACATGTTTATAGTTTTAATATTACGGGCAAAATAAATTGCTTTCAATTTAAAGTGAGAACTGTAAATTTGTTTAATTAAAATTACAGTAAATACTTTAACGATAACATATTAAACATCTGACCCTGTACTCACGCGTAAAAAGGAGTCAGTCTCGTGTTGTCTGTTTGGCTGGTGCCAAAGAGGTTGGAGTTCAATTCCCGTCCATAATAAAGGTGGAATTATTTTATTCCTGAATGGTTAGTCTATCTATTGACCAGTCGAGTGGAAAAATACTGAGCACATAAACATTAAGCTTAGGCTTGAGCAACGCTACATAGTTGGATCACAATTGAGAGAATATTTTAAAAAGTTAAAAAATATATTTAGTATACCCAAATTTGAAATAAAAGAAAATCTCTATGTGTATCTTTCAGCCACTTAAATTAAAACAAAATTTCAAAAGTACCAGCTGGGGAACTCAATAAAATAGATGTAATCCAAGAAAATTATGTAAAAGTGCGTTTTAACACTTTTTCGGGATATCAGCATATTTACACAAAAGATAGGTGGGAGTAAGGTAGAATTTATAGGAAACGTACCCATGTTCTCACGGTGGGAGGGTGAGAAATAATTGAATTGCTAAATGCAGAAAGGAAACATGTACACAAAATACATAAACTAAGTTATTTACAAATTCATAGATCCCATAGACATATGCATCGTTTACTGCCTCAAGGAAACTTGTGCTGTAAAATACCATTGGGTGACGTTACTTTAAAATGACATTTACCGCCGATAGAGAAGAAGATCTGGATTGTAAAATAGTACGTTTCTCCTGAATTTTTATTATTTGACATGTTTTCTTTCTGCAACTAGTAGTTTAATTTAGGGAAACCTCCCTCAATATACTTGACCGGGATTTAAACTCCTACCTCTCCGTCACCGACAAACCAGATTAGATGAGCCTGATATCTAGTCAGTATGCCAAACGAAACGGGTAACTACTCTTGATACAATCCCCTTAAAAATAAACTAAGGTTCTCCCCAACAATGTCTTACAAAAAAGTAAGTGCTGCGTGGATGGTTTTTGTGTGGGAGGACAGAAGAGTTGGGGGAGAAAAAGGGGTATTTTGGCGTAAAGGCTTTGTAACACAAGAGCCAAAGCTAGAAGTGCGCGTTGTATTACAGCACAAAGCACAAGAATGGCAATCAAGAACAAACAGCTGGAAGTAGGTACTTGGAACGAGTTCAGTGTTCCCTCTTGGGAGTCAAGAACTAAAAACACTTCTCTCAAGGCTCTCTTAAGGGATTTATTACCTATCGCCACCGCTTTGCCTGCCTGCCTGCCTTCCTTCACTTGTTTAGAACCACGAGGAGACAATGGTGACAGTTTTCTCACTTTCAATCCTCTTCAAACTTAGGAGATATTTCACTCAGAATGCAAATGTCGAAAGCAGATAACATTAATTGCAATTGAAAGAGGATTAAAAGGGCTATCCATTTGACAAAATGATTTATCCTCAATAACCATTCTAACTGAATTATTATAGATTTAATATTTAAAATCCTTTCTATTGATTTTAGTTCTCAAACGATAGTTATCTAATTCTTAGTAGCCTGCATCGGTGGCTGCATGGTCTAAGACATCACTCTCGTGTTTGACTAGAATACCGATGACAGGGAGATCTGGGTTTGAACCCCGGTCGGATGTACTGAAGGTGGTTTTTCCAAAATGATTTTCCATTCTCCCTTCATGAAAATGCACTTCCTCTAAAGTATAGTCTTATTCATCTTTATATCACTAGCGTAATAAGTATATATATATGTACTTATATACATATATATATATATATATATTTATATAAAACAGGCAGTAAGGTGCGGTTCTAAAAAAACTTTGTATTAGTTTGTTTAGTATAAATGTTGTTTAATCTTTTCAATTGGTTCCAAATATTTTGGAATTATAATAAATACTCTAAAATTATATTTTATTAAATACAGGGGCTGGAAGCAAGTTTATCTTAGAGTTTATCTCAAGGCTCAACAACCAGGAAATTGGATACAATATTACTCTCACATCAAATATTTCGAAGTAAAGTTTTCCGCAATCTTAACATGATAACAGCGACATCGGGATGAATATAATTAATTTTCCATTTCATTGTAATTATTTTAGATTTTTTCAATATGGGAGAATGTTTTTGCTGGATTAAATCTTACTGTTTTATTTAAAGTGTAATACAGGAAACCGCACCATGATGCAACATCCGGTTCAATATGTATTAATTACCCACGATTGATGCTATCCAAGGGTGACTGGGGAACGTGTGGCGGAGGGGCAGGAATTAGAAGAGCTTCTTTTAAGGAAATGTACCACAACTCCCTTGAAAAATCTGAAAGTACTGCCATATGCAGTAAATTATACCTACAGAGCCCAGTCGGAAAGTGAAACACAGACTCCAGCGTTGACGCATAGGCTAATCCTCAAGAATTTGTATATTTAAATCATGTTTGTTTGTCAAATACCTTTTAAAAGTTATGTTGCCATAAAACAGGTTGAGATACTAACACAAAGATATATCTTGAAATGGAAATGTAGGGGAAGGAAGAAAATATAACTATTATTGTAATTTTAATATTAAAACTGTTATTGATCAAAATAAATCAATTATTTATTCAGTATAAACATATAGTTTAAATTTCTTCAAAAGGGAATATCAACATTTATTTAATATAATTATGCCAAGGGTACCCTGGCATTTATTTAAAATTGTTATTCATCATTTGAAGCGTTTGACTTCTAATGCACCAATGCTAATGAAAGATATTCAACTACTGTTGATATCACCATGTGAAGAAAATCAAGCTTTATGATTATACTTGAGCAATATTTGATTTATTTTGGCCGAGATAAAATGTTTTTCTATTAAAACTGCAAAAACACTGGCCTTTTAATCGTGTCCCTTACACTCCCAACTTAGTTCCAGAGGTTATATGGATGGTAGACAAAACACTAAACTATACCTATGAGACAATTTAAAGGTATTTATAGAGGGCCGCTAGTTTATTTGAAAGTAGTTCGTAGGTTCAATCTCTTTGAAGTGTATCCTCTGTTTAAATGGAATTAAATACGTCTTTGATGTATTAATTAAATTAATAAAGAATAAGTTTATCGATAAAAATAACTACTAACACTTAGATCTAAACTAAAAACTGAAGTGGAATATTTAATAAAAAGATAAAAATTTAATTATATTTGTTAAATAATTTCAAACATGGATTGAAGCAATGTCTTTGGATTTGAAAAATAAATAAACTTAAAGGGGTAGCCTATATGAGTCAAGAAAATATAAGTAAGAGAAAATTAAAATTCCACTTCCCTCTAATTGAGCATTCTTTAGTGTGTTACCAGCCATGACATAATTTCATACGCGCACAAAAATCGTGTCGGAGGAAAAAAGTTCAGGTCTTGCATCTATATTTAAACGGTAAGATGTATTTTGGTCCATTTCAGCGTAAGCAATTAGCGTAGCTTTACTGAAAATGTAATTATAACTTGACTGTTTCTCTTTGGATGGGTGAAAAGAATAGGGCGAGAGGGAAGAAGATGAGGAGGGGGGTTTTGGGAGGGGGGGGGATTATGTTGAACTCAGGAGTGATTTATTTATCGTCTCTGTCACATTATTACACGACTACAGGAATAATTATCTTCTAACAAATGGAATACAATGCGCCGTTTTAAATTTACGAATAAGAAAGGGGGAGATAAATAAAATTACAGAACTTGTAGTTATTAATTCCTTTATTCTGTTATAATTATGGGTTTAAAATCACATACTTTATATATATATATATATATATATTGGAATAAAGTTTTATTTTTAAACAAATTAATACGCAGCCCAAACTTGTTTTAAATAATTATAAATCAGACAAAATACAATTCGAATAATGGTAGTATGTACTCTCCGTTTACCTTGAAAATAAACTTACTTAAATATATTCCACTATGGTATAGCTTTTAAGAGAGGACCGTAGTGTATTGTCATGGTGAGAGTACTTTTTATTATTATCACCACGTCTTACTACCCGTTCGGGTTATACGCACTTACGCTAATGTGTAATAGTAGGGTGATTGTGAAATTAAATGGAGGGCCTACAGTTTAACGTGGAACCCGAACCACGGTGGAGGTCTGGCATTCCTCACATTCACAAGTTGTTATTAATACACGTCTTGTCAGAGGTGAAGGAAGGGTTTGGCAATCGGATAAATCTGTGCCGGGATGGAGCATTGAGCCCCGGACCCTCGGCACAGAAGTCTGACACCTTACCCCTAGATCACCAGGTCACCGTGAGATCACTTCCTTACGGAGTAAATGAATTAGTGATATTTAATCAATTGTCATCAATGAATAAATATTTATGTACTAATTAAACTGTATGATTTAAGTTTCAATGACAGGTTGATAATATGTGTCCAAATTTGTAGTCCCTTCGAAGTGGCATAGTATTTTGGAATTTACCCAACCTTGAGCATCAGACCTAGTGCATCAGACTCGTCCTGTCTGTTATGCCAGTGATAGAGAGGTCGGTATATTCAAATTAGGGCAATGTATATTGAGGTGAATATTCATAAATATTTCCCCAATTTACCTCCACACATTTTAAAAAGTCCTCCGTCAATAAAAAATAATCCAAAATACCATCAACAAATTTATTAATAATCAATTTAAATTCTACCTGAGCTGGTGTGGAACTTGACAAAGCTGATATAACCTGGTTTGTAAGTGGCGGGAAGGTCAGGGATCTAATCTCGGCTAGATTTAATAAGGGTGTTATTTCCTTAATAAATTACATCTTTTTCTAAACACAAATACGAGTGCACTTTCTCTAAATTCTACCTTCAACATTCTTACCCTGTTAAGATTATTCTATTTACGCGATTATAGCCCAAACGGTTAAAGAGACCTTGTAAAATAAATTGACAGGAACAATATTTTAGTACAATCTATAATCATCGCTTACAAATTCTATTTTATTTTATAAATTAAAAAATAAAGGAATGGTAAAGTTTGAAAAATCATAAAGGACCTGGGAGCCATGACTAACAAAATAATTGTAACGTCCATACTAGTGAACTCAGTAGCGTCTCGTGACCAAAATTTTTAGACAAGCTTAGAAAGGTGCACCCAAGCCTAAAAGAAGAGATCCCAGAATGTTTTTTTAAATTTTTTATGCTTCAAGAAGCTATTTGGAGGTGTAGTTTTGTATCAAAGTTGTGGCTTTGGGCGTTCTTCTGTTCTGGGATTTACATTTTTGTGTTATTAATTATTATTGACATATACTTATAAACTTTTGTTTGTTAGCTTTCACTGATGCACACATCAAAACAAAAGCACCTGCTACAATAAACTCCATAAAACTCTAAAGTCCGGTACACAGCACAACTTATTGTACAAAACGTTGTGCAAAATATTGTACAATATCTTGGTTACATGGATTGCATACAAATTTTAACCAAAAAATGTTCACATGGCATTTGTGATTGCATACAATATTTGAAAAAAACATTGTATTTTTGCCCTTTTTATGGAAAAATAATGATTGAATAATTTGAAAAATATTGGTATTTAATGTGAATAATTTCTTAATCATTTCTAAATATTATAAAATAAAAAAGAGATTTTTTAATATTAAATATATACAGTTGAAAACCTTTATATTTGGGGTTTGACTTCCTTCAATTGTAATTATTTGTTTGTTTTTAAGCATTTAGCTTTTTTTCTTACAATCAAGTTTTTTACTTCCTCGCTATCTTACAGGTAGAGAAATTATTGTGATCGTCAAAAAAAATCTAGCTTGAGATTTTGATAAATATCGATGTTTCATGACCCCCCGAATCCGAAAAAGAGGTTTTTGAATTTCCGTCTGTCTGTCTAACTGTCTGTTCTTACCTCTAACTAGAGCATAAACTATTTTACCGATCCGACTCAAACTTGGTATCTAGGATTTTCATAGGGTTGGCCCGAGGGATTTTTGGAATTGGATATTTAACCCTAAAACTAAGGGTAGTTTACTGAAGGGCAAAATGCTAAAAAGGCGATATTCTCAAAATCAGCTCTAACGATTTTGAATAAATTTCATTTCTAAACATTTATTAATATTCCAAACAAAATGGCTACTCTCAATATTTCGGAAAAATTACTTTAAGGATTACGGTCCGTTGCGTAAATTATCATTTTTTATCATATCTCCAAAACTATTTAAGATATGAAAATACTTATTACAAATATGTAGATCTATTTATAATACAAATAATTTATTAATAGCATATTTTTATAAAACCAATAACTTTAAGCTATACGCAAATATTTATATTTTTTAACATTTCGAAAACAAAAGGTAAAGTATTGCGACCGTAAAAAAAATTCAACCTTAGATGTTGATGGATGTCGATGCCTCATGACCCCCCGAAACCTAAAAAGTGGTCTTTGTAATGCCACCTGTCTATTTGAACTTAAAATTAAAAATAGTTTAATAAAGGGCGAAAAGAGAAAAAATAATATTCTAAAATTGGCTCTAACGATTTTGATAAAAAAATCGTATATAGACGTTGATTAAGATTATAAATAAACTGGCTATTTTCATTTTCCCATGTAAATGAATTTTAGGGTACTTTACAGAAGTTGAAATTTCCGTATCTCCGCAACTACTTGAGATACTACATAACTTATCGTTGCAAAATTGTAGGAATATTAAAAATAAAAAACTTTTACATGAAATATATTTTTATAAAACCAACCGTTTCTGAGTTATTGGCAAATATATTAATACAATTTTGTGAGCTTTAGTTGTAAAGATACTACTTAAGTTTTAACGCAATAATTCTCTAATGCCATAGAGTAAGAAATGAATAAGTCTCTCAAAAAGTGTATGTTCTCTTTCTTTCAACCTCTTAGGAGAAATGTTTGTACAACAAGGATCTATATCTATCATTTTAGTTTCAATAGTCAATATTTACATTTTTTATTGGTCAAGATCTATATATGAGGAATTTAATAGCAATGCAATAACCATAGATGTGTAACCCCTAGTAAAATGTGGAAAATTTAAACTGTAAGTCGAAATTTTAATACTAAGTGTTGACCCATGGGGACCCAATATCAATATTTTTACTTTATCGCTACTT
The DNA here is from genome assembly GCA_902151455.1 of Timema bartmani. Taxonomy (NCBI): domain Eukaryota; kingdom Metazoa; phylum Arthropoda; class Insecta; order Phasmatodea; family Timematidae; genus Timema; species Timema bartmani. The sequence continues at coordinate 315,241 of CABFWB010000116.1, read as the reverse complement.
TACAGTTTTGTGATCGTCAAAATATTGAACTCGAGATTTTGATGGATGTTGAAGTCTCGTTATTCCCCGAACCCTAAAAAGTGGTTTTCGCAATTCAATCTGTCTGTGTGTCAGTCTCTACCTCGGGCTAGAGCCAAAACTATTGTACCGATTGGGCTAAAACTTGGTGTTGAGGTTTACCCCGAAGAATTTTTGGAATTGAATATCCATCCCTAAAATTAATGGTGGTTTCCTTAATGGCGGCAAAAGAAAAAATTGATTTTATCAAAATTGGCTGAAACTATTTTGATTAAATGTCATTTATAAGCTTTGATAAATATTACAAACCAAATGGCTACTCTAAACCTTTCGTCAAAATTACTTTAAGGTTTCCGTTTTGATGCTTAATTCTAATTTTTAATTTTATCTCCGTACGTCTTTGAAATATGAAATTACTTATCAATGCATAAATGTGGATCTATTTATAGTTAACATCTTTTACTCAAAATATATTTGTATAAAACCAAAAGTTTTCAGGCTATACACAAATATCTATTTCTTTTAAATTTGCCACACTTTAAGGTAAACTATTACGACCGCCAAAAAAAAATTTAGCCCAAGATGTTGATGGATGTCAACATTTCATTACTCCCCTAACCCCCAGAATCCTAAAAAAGTGTTTTTTGCAACGCCGTCTGTCTTTGTGTCTGTCTAACCCTAAAATTAATAGCAGTTTACTAGAGGATGAAAAAAGAAAAATTCCATTTTCTCTAAATCGGCTATAACGATTCTATCTCTTTCATTTTAGACTCAAGAGTCGATAATTACCTATTTTATTGGTCAAAATTATAAAAGAGAAATTTAATAGCCATGATATAAAATTTAGTAAACAGCCAAATAACACTGGAAATTCAATAAAAGTTCATGCAAATACACTTATTACTTTCTCTCTATCTTACAGGTAGAGAAAGTATGGTGATCGTCAAAAAAATCAAACTCGAGATTTTGATGAATCTTGACGTTTCATGACTCCCTGAATCCGAAAAAGTGGTTTTTGAATTTCCGTCTGTCTGTCTGTCTGTCTGTCTGTACCTCCAACTAGAGCCTAAACTATTTTACTGATTGAGCTGAAACTTGATATCTAGGGTTTTCATAGGGTTTCCCCGAAGGATTTTTGGAATTGGATATCTACCCCTAAAATTAAGGGTAGTTTATTGAAAGGAAAAAAGAGAAAAAGTCGATTTTCTCAAAATCGGCTCTAACGATTTTAATTAAATTTCATTTATAAACATTAAT
>CABFWB010000116.1:288477-313031 GCA_902151455.1 Timema bartmani | reverse complement strand
TCTTAGGTGGACAAAGATGCGCCTCTTTTCTCATTGATTATATATCATTGTATATTATTTTATGCGTGTTCTTATGTGGAGCGGTGATGATACAATGTACATTATTCCGTTCAGAAATCTTACAATTTTATAGAAAGAGAGAGAAAGTCTGTGCGGTGCGCCGTACCATTTATTTTTTCATTATATTACCATTGAATTGTAACATATATGGAAGAATATGACCAGTGTTGAAAAAATAAGATGAGCGGGATTCGATCCAGTGATTATGGAGCTGGAACGCTAACCACTCGACCGCCACCATCTCGTGCTCATAGTCGCAACGCACCGGTACATATTTGACGCGTAAAATTTCTCTTGCGATTTTCTCGAAAACGCCTAAGTAGTACGCCTTACTACTTGCACATTATGTTGTCCTAATAAACTACTAAAAGTGTACCAAGTTTGAAGATAATCTGTGATCCGAATGTCGTGGCCTCCACTTGTTAGTTAGAATTATTCTAGGTGTTATGAATCTAGCTTTCCATCTCGAAAATGGACAATGTGTGTATTTTATAAGTAGATTAATGAGGGGCAATATTCTCAGTTTGGATTACTCTTTGTGTAAAGCATTTAGCAGTCCATTTCAAAAAAGACATTGTTTATACAGTACTTTACAACCAGTAATGTCACAGACGTCAATAATAACACTAACATTATTCAAATTGTGCACTGAAGATTCCTTTTCAAGGACACTTTTTTACAATGAGGTTGTTTCAAGTAATGCTTAAAAAATTAAGATTTTCTAGTGTCTAAAGTAGTGTTTTTTTTTTGTTGAGAGTAATGACGGGTGATTCCCTTAGCCATATACATACGGTATATCTGAATAACAGCGTGTTTATTATTTGAGAGTACCACTCCATGTCTTCAAAGTTCCAACTTAACTGGAAAATGTACCTACCATGAACGAAGTAAATCACGCTTCCTACTAATAAGATTGCAAATCACTAGGACTCGTATTAGAGGATTACTCACACTGGAGAAGTACTTTATTAAAAAACCACTATGGCCCAGTTTCATAGTCAGACCTAGAACGCCTCAAGTGAGGCACTATACTAAATACAAGACGTCGCCTACCTGAAATTGAATGGAATGGGCCAGTTACATATGCGAAACTGGCCCATTCCATTTTGGTCTAGGTAGGTGTTGTCCTGTATTTAGTATCGACTCACACTTTAGGCGTGCTAAATCTGACTATGAAACTGGCCCTTAGTGTCGCTCTTCTTTCTCACTCAGATATCTGCTCTGCATCTTATTATTATATTTCACTTGAAAGATCCTCACTCACTTTGACTAGCTCACAGGAAAAGCATGTTGGATTGTATTTAACAAAAATCAGAACATATCAATCGTTAAAGACTTTGGACTTCAATTAATATATTTTTAATGCAGGTTAAACCAATCTAACCAAATTGCAAGGTATCTTTAGGATAATATCTTGAATGACTTGATTCTTCTTCTACCCAACCATTCGTACGGATTTATATTATTTAGAAAATATTTGAGAGAGAATACTAACGACCGGTCAATTATATTACAAACTTGAATACAAACAAGCTTCTATTGAACACAGAACAACTTACCGTAGACTTAAAAGTATTATTAAATATTCAAGATCTTGTAGGAAAATAATTAATATGTGCCTGGAGGTAAAAGGAAATACTTTTATAATTAATTTATTCTTGGCTAAGCTAAGGTGTGTTACCTTTGCAGTGGATTCACCGGTATAGTTGCTACTTTGTTTAAAAGGAACAGAACAGTTTATGTGACATTTAAATTACCTTTGCCTTTTTCTAAAGACCAAATATCCATGTGCAATATATCTAAGTTAAGTTTCCCATCAATATTACTGTAAAAATAACTCTTATTTTATGGAATGAGGGAAGATTGTGGCAAAATACATCAATTGAAGATCTAAATAGGACTCAGAGATCTCAGAAGAAACAATGTGATCAGAGGAGGTGTCCCCGTGTGTTTCTCATGAGACTTCCAACAAACTCTACCGGTCATTCCGAGTCATTAGAACTGACGAATTCAACTCCTGTCTGAAAAGATCCTATGTATGTCCAGACGTTGTTACATTTACCCGGTCAACCAATATGCACATCCACGTGTGCTAGGACAAAAACTAGACTTATTTGTCGATGTATTGCTGAAACTTGGCAATGAAATCTTAGCAGAGCACGAAAGCAAGGTGTCCTTGAATAAATCCCAGATATTTGTCGTGGTTGATGCTATCCAGTATTTAGTAAATTTTATTAATCCCGATTTACTTAACCTGCAAAACCAACTTATTTCGTGGTTTCAGGAGCAAGATATTCTATCTCCAAATACGAGTTTTCTGATAAAATGAATGACTGTATTTCATACCATTTTGACTTACATTTTTTACCACAGCATCTTAATACCTGTTAAGGTTTTACGAAACCTTAATGTTCATTGAGCTCCCTCTGTATAATTTTTAATTCCTTTAATCCCTTCAGTTTACTCATTCACGCTCTTCAATTAAATTTTATTATTCATCATTATGCTGTGAATTTTTAACCTATCTAGACTGGGTAATTTAATGAGACCTGCTTATAGGTAAACGGATTTCAAGACTTTATCATAAAAGCGACTGTCATGTGAGGTCACACTGGTAAATTATATTTTTTGACCAAGGCCAGAGTTTTCTTCATGGTAATCTCTAAATCTCTAAATAATACGTTGTGTAGTTTTTACACTGTACAGGAGATTTAAAACTTTGTTATTGTAAACATTTTTTTAATGAATATGTTTTTAAAACTGACAGACATTAATTCGAGCGATGCTATGAAAAAAAGATAGGTTAATAACATAGGTAAATTTATAGCCAACATTACCTGTGTACCATTTCCGTCGATAATCTCATCCTCTTTGGATGAAACACACTTTATAATGAACAAAAATTAGTTTAAATTGCTCCTAGTGTTGACGTTTTGAGGGAGGAGCTATCATCTTATCTAAAATCTGAGCAAATATCTTTAAAAACCGTCTAGAACCGTTCAATAAGACAACTTCAACTAAGAATTAAGTTCACTGAAGTTACACTTTGCAGCTGGAAGATATTGATATAACAGTAGGTGTAATAATTCATTAGATAGAAGAGTCAGAAAAGATGAAATTTTCTTCAGGGCAGCCATCATTTCAGTGGAGAGACCAACCCAAAACAAAATGGAAACTAAATTTAGCATGGCTATTATTTAATATAAAGTAAACATTTTATTATATTTAACAGTTATTATTATAATATGCAAGACATTTTAAATAACGTATATAATATTTTCTTTGTTCTTTAAAGCGATTATTATAAAAATATATTTAAAGTTACCAATATCACCTTTATTTACTGTAAAACTATAATTATTGTTGTTACACATGCAAATTTAAATAGGAATGGAATTTTGATTTTAAAGAATCATAACATTATTTTTCATTTAAAATAACAGAAATTGTTTGCAGTGTATTTCTATAAAAAGAATTATACCCTCATTAATGTTACTGGTAAACTTTCTTTGTATAGAAATAATGTTCTTTTATGTTTATTTCAAATACTTGGTAAGAAAGTAGCTCCACTCCAATTTAGTTTTACGTATACACACTCAGTGATCCCCAAATTTAAGAGTAATATTTATTAAAATAAATTTATATTAATATTCTTCATTAGAAGATAACAACAAAATTATTTAGTTATTTAAATGTGTTAATACTTAGTAAATAAATAATAATTTGGACATATTGTAAATTTATGAATGCCAAATGTCAATACCAAATGTTGAATGTGCAGTAATGGTTACAACTGTAGCGTGGATATATCTGCCATAGTACAGTTCAGTTTTGCATGTTTGCTATTTTGGTGACGTTGATTGAGCTCTAGATGTCTGTTATAGTTTTTTTAAATAGTTAGGTTTTAAAATAAAAGTGGTCAAAGTCACAGCTAAAAATTATTATTTGATACCGGATTTATAATTTTAGTTGGTATGGTTATAATAAACCAAATACTTTTAGATAAATTTAGGAATTTTAAATATTTAATGTTTATCAGGGATTAAATAAATAATTTAGCTGAATCTATTAGACAAATCAATAAGTTTATTAGAACAATTTAATTATTTGTTTACTAAAAGTACACATATAGGCCTAATTATTTTTAGTTATTTGACGTAGTTGTCATTACATGTTACTAAAAGAATAATCAATCGCGTCTTAATACCCGTTCAGGATATATTCATGCATTAATTAGACTAATGTATGAGTAAGGTAGAATTTTAATGTAAATATACTGTACAAACATTTGTACGGAGGAAGAAGAGTGAAAAACTGTTTAAGAAATATTAACCTCAGTACACCGTACCTTTAAACCGAACCCCGATCTCCTCGCCAACGTCAATATAGTCCAACATAAGAGTGACGAGTTAGATGGTGTGGACATCGATGCGGTTATATATATTGTTCAAATTTACCATGAAAAAATTTCTAAGCTCATCCGCTTAAAATATATAATACAAAATTACTTTATATTGAAAAATAAGTCATAATTTTTTTATATTATTATTAAATTCAACACTGGCTACTATCAGATTAATTTAAATAATTAGGTTTATTATGGTTTGTTAAGAAGCAGTGCTCAAGCATAAGTGTGGAGAGATGATAGGAAAGCCACAATTATAAAGAATTTGTTTTTAATCAATACGCACAAAATGTTATCTAAATATTACAAGTAAACTTCCAAAAATTTCCGAGATATAATAAAGCTCTCGTGGTTGATATTCGCTTTTGAAATTTGAGTCGTATTTCCCCAGTATAAAATATCCACCACCCCATTTTATATTTTCAAATTTAATTGTTCCTAAGGGATGGTAACCAAATAAAAGTGTACAAATAAATGTAGAATTGTGTCAGGAGAAAAATAATAGCAGATGAATCGTCACATTGTTCCTGCCGTCCACTGGAGAGCACCGTGGAAAACAGATTCAAGTGTTAACTTGATCAGCACATAGCATTACCATTGCTATGAATATTTTCAGTCTAATTTCCATTGAATTTTTTTTTAAGATATAAAAGTATGTATGTATAAGATCATGTGGACCGGAAGTGTCACTGTTCATAAAATAATAATCTAGTCAACTATCATAATTGTTAACCGAAAATATATGTTTGTGTTTTCTGAAAGTTTCTTCCTACCATTATCTTATTATATTATATATTTTAAATAAATTTATTTAAAAAAATGTGTTACCAACAGAATGAGCTTGGAGAAAGCTTAATTTCTTGGGGTTTACAAATACGTAATTTTATGGCATGATGCTAATACTTACTATTTAAAACTTAAACCTTAGAAGTATTATTTATACAGTAGTTGTTGAACTTTTTTTGTGAGAGAGGGTGAAAGTAACCAAAAGGTATTTAGGGTCTTTCCACCCACCTCTCTCACAGCTAATGTTAGAAAATTGGATGCTCCTAAAAGCTATTTGTAGTGATCTCAATTGTAAAGTTTTTGAAAATTAAACTTCTTTAAAAGCTATTTGGATTGTGATACCCTTTAAATATTTTATATTTGTGTACTCCTAGAGGTTATTTGATTTAGTCCTCTTAGGCAAATTTTTGGAAATTTAGTGCCTCTAAAAGCTATTTTTAAGGAGTGCTCACAATTTTTCGATTTATAAATTATATTCCCTACAATATATTTAAAGTGGTCTCCAATAAGATTTTTTTTTTGTTTCCCTTAGAAGCTATTTGCCTGAATTTCCCCCATAAATTAGTGGCCACTGGAAGCTATTTGAAGTGGTCTTCCAATAGCAAATTTTTAAAATTCGATATTCTGAGGAGATATTCGGAATGTCCTCATCTTTTTTTTTAGCTAGATGCTTTATGAACTTATTGAAAGTGGTTTTCCTCTAAAGATTTTTGGAAATTGAATGCTTTTAGAATCTTATTGAATTGGTTCTCACTTGTTTAGAAAAAATATTATATGCATATATGAGCTGTATTTGAAGTGACACCCTAAGCGTATTTTTTTAAATCGGATGCTTCTACAACCCATTTATAGTGATATTTGCATGGAATTTTATTTAAAATTAAATGCATTTAGGAGTTATTTTGAGTATTCCTTCCCTAGAAAGGTTTTTAAAAATGAATGCCTCTAAGCTACTTTAAGTTTGATACAAGGCCACATTTAATCTTTGTATTAAAAAAAACTCTGGGAAATTTTGGGGTGAGTGGGGGTTGAACCCCCCTAAGCACTCCTTCCTTACACCCATGTTTTACAGTATATTAAACATAAGCATTTAAGCTTTATTAAAGAGTAGTAAAATTATCATACATATTTGATCAACAATTTTCCCCTTTTATTATTTTTTTTAGACTAGCCATGAATAAAATAGTGCACCAAGAATAATTATATAATACAGATTAAAGCTTAGGTCAAATAATGGAGAGCATCAACAACATATTTATATTTTTTCATCATGTGCAAATGTCTATTTAAATAATTTCTGATAAGCTGGTTGAATATGCCATTACCTCAGTTCATCCTGACTACTTTTCTAAGGAACACAGGTTCGCTTCTTGATAAGCTTGAACTAGTAGTGACATGGAAAGAAGCAAAAGTACAGAATTTATCTCAAGGCAAGTTTGAGGAATCCATTCAATAGTGTTATTTCTTCATACCAGCAGCATGCTATGAAAAGTAAAGCTTCAAATATAATTAATTATTCACAAAAGGTAGTTGTATTTAAGCCTATACCTTTTCCTTTCTGATAAATCTAATGTGTATGCATATAAATGCAACTATTATACATACGTTATGGTGGCTGCATTGTCTAAATAATCATTCTCTCAGTATATTAGACGGCCGATGTTGGAGAGATGGGGTTCGAATACCAGTCAGGTCTACTGAGGGTTGCTTTTCCTACATGGTTTCCCACTCACTCTCTATGCAAATGCTGGTAAATTTTCTTTGAAATTCTACCTTTTTAGTATATATTTTGTAGGGTGGTATAGTCTAATTGTAGTTATTCTAATTATTATTTATTATACTTATCTAATGGAGTAGAAATGAGGAAGGTAGAATTCTAGAGGTAATCTACCCTCATTAACGTGGAGAGATATTATAAAACTATTTAAGAAAAGCCACTCTGAGTATACCCGACAGGTATTTGAACCCCAATCTTTGCTTCATTGGCCATCTAGTCATTTTAAAGAGTGAAGTCAGGATCCAGGATTGATGTTGGAACGAAACATAAGTCTAGGTATTGATAAGTTAATTAAAGTAAAGTTGTAGATTAATCAAATAATAATTTGGAAAAGTTGTATACTTAGAATTCTTTAAGCAGCTCACTATATGATGATAATATGACTATCATAAAAAGTGCACAATGTTAAGAAAGATGTCTTCCCCCGGTGTCAAGCATCTGATGTGGACACTCCAACATCATCATCTAGTGAGTGCAATTATAGAAAAGGGCCATCCTAGTCAGCACATAGTAGTGCCATTTGGTTCTTACTCAGATCGCAAACCTGACATTCATAACATAAATATAGTAGAGGTTTTTCCTCATGAACATGAGGAATTTTAATTCAACGTCTTTATGTCTGTACTTGTCTGTCTTATCTGTTTGTATGTGTAGCTATCCCTAAATAATAATACTCTCTGAAATCATTTATGTTCAGGATTTAAAATGGATTTTAAGAAGTATTAATTTTGAATCCCTCCTTTAGTATCACAAATCTTCCCTATGAACTAATGACATTCATTTTTGGTGAGAAAAGTTACGTAACACGGGGGAGTGGGGGGGGTAGGCTAAATGTCTACATGGTGTTACATGGGGAGAGGGGAGGGGGGCTAAAAAGGTAGAAAAAAAAGCGTTACGTGGTTAATGGACGACCCCTAAGGCAAACAAATGACAATATACCAGTTGAACAATTAATAACAAAAGTAACTACAGAAAATATTTTGATTAAACGTCCAGAATAGGCTACATTTGAAAGGTTGGTTAAGTGCGGTCACAAAAAACATTTAAATCATGAGCTAGTTAGTTTAATTGCTATATAACTGCCATTGGTGCTTTCATTTCGATGCGCGCGCACGCTTACTTTGCTGCGATTGGTAGTCCTTAGCACTCCGTATCAACTAGTCCTTAGAACTTTAAAGTTTAGTCAACTTATATGGAGTGATAAAGACTAAGGGATTAAGGATAAGGATCCTGTATACAGTGCAATTTGTTAGTGTGAAGTCGATCTCACGGATACGGAGTCTATAGAAGGGGCCTTAGACCACCGATTTTAGCATTCAGAAGAACAGTTGGGCAGAAAGAATGACTTGTGCTAGTGATTCTCTTAGACATAACGAATTATTATAACTGACTACATCATATTTTGTACTATAGTCTACAATAAAATCTACTAAAACTCCAGAACTACCACTTCAACAATCCCTCCAATTATTCTTCTCCTTATTAAACCTATCCTTTCAACTTTCCCACGGGGAGTAGGAGGGCTAAAAGGGGGAAGGGGTAGCAACATTCTTTAGAATTCACCTATAGAAAGAAGAAATTTACACATTTTCCGTAAACCCTTTTATATGCAACAAATCATTATCTAAACCACAGTATAATCTAGTTCCAGGAGTGATGCTCGCTTATTTATCACTGAAGAAATAGCTACGATATTTACGTTACGTCTCGTTTGTACTACATCTTACTATTAATCTATTTTAATCCACAAATATGAGTTAAGAATTAGGATGTCAAAGTTTAAAGTAAATGTAGGCATTTATGAATTCTCTTGAAGGGAAAGTGGGGAATAATTTAGTAAAAAATAACATCATTAACTGTAGCTTGTATTCAAACCCGAATATCACTGTCCCTAGTTAAAACCAGACTAGTAAAGCTTGCCTTCTATTGTAGGGGATCTTATTAATTTCGTAAATAAACATAAAAACACATACCAAGCAAATAAATTTGTACAATAGCTACAAAAAGTTCTGCACCAGTCTTTTCAGAGTTTTTATAGGTATAATATGTTTTTCAAATATACGTTTTTCCTTTCAACAAAAACTAGTTACAGTTTGAAGGATCTTATCAATGAAACCTCAATCAAAATGAGCTTGACATTTAGTTCACGTACCCGCCGATGCAAATCTGGCGTTACTTGTTCTTGTCATGCATTAAATGCCAGAACAATCGTTTGATATCGATACAGAGCCGAAGTGGATTGTGGGAGTGAAACGTGGCGTAGAAGGGGAAAGGGGAGACGAGGGGAGATTGACAGAATGTAGCGAACTCACCACAAAAACCCTAACGAATCGCTGCGTTTTGGGGTTCGCTAGCTAGTAGCTCTCAATTATTTACAACCGATTCCTGGACTAAGAATTTATTTGAGGGTTGTTGAGCCGGTGATATTGTTAACAGTGTGGTAGAAGGGTGGCCTCCAGGGGTCATGTGCCACAAGGTGCAATCCATACTTTCTCTGAACATAGTCATATGTTTCCAAATGATCTAGTGGTTCAGTGGAGGTCAGGGTTTAAATCTCAACTGCGTGCATGGCCACCCATATGGATATAGTAGTTGAGAGGGTGAATGTGACAGTGTTTTGTTGTGGTGGTCTTCTTACTACCCATCATAAAGTATTACTTTAGCCACAACAAAGGTGCTTAAACGGTTCTGTGCTGATTTTTCCAGCATAGGTTTTTTAGAAAGGTGGTTAGAATTTAATATATGGGGAGTTTTTAATATATATTTTAGTGAAATCAGTTTATATATATTGGTAAAGTACAGAAATTACTGCAAAGTACAGATCATTTGCTATGGTAAATGAGTTAAAATATTAATGCATATTTTTAACAAGCAATAAGGATAACACAGTGGAAAGTAGAGCAATAATATAGTCGGAAAATGAAGGATTATTAGTTTGTCAATAAGTTTTTAACATCTCGCCTGTTGTTAAGAAATTTATAACTTAGAATTTACAAAGAAATAATTTCAAAATCATATTATTCCTTTTGGTTGTGAAAATTGGTCTTAAATCTTAACGTAAATCACTATATGAAATTTAGAGTGTTCAAAAAACAAGTATTTAGGAAAAAATGTTGGTCTAGAAAGGAATGAATTTATAGAGAGTGGATAAGGTTACATAAGTTATGTACCCTTTACCCGTCATCAGACATTGTTGGGGTAGTCAAATCTAGCAAATTACGGTTAGCAGGGACACCGAGGATAAACGAATGAAACTTGAAACACGTTCAAGCTTTTGAATGAAAAGATTAATAGGTAAAAGACCTAGTCACAGATTAGAGGATAACTTTAGAGGGGACTTAAAATTATCCACATTGGTGGGTAAGTGAACTTTATGTAATTTGTAAATTAAACTTGGCTATCCACCAAGAATATTTATCAAATAGTTATTTTTTTTTAAATAAGTGAAATAGAACATTAACAACGTTTACCGAGTTTTAACAATTCTTTTACATTATTGACTTTAATCATACTTATAAGATGATTAAAAAACCAGAGAATAAATAACTATTGTAACATTGCAACATGTTACATCATAATAACCCCCCCCCTCATAGTATAAGCGTCATGCGAAGGTTTCCCTCATGAGTCATACTACCCACTCCATATAAAAAATCAATAGTAATAAACTTCCTGCAATAGTATAAGCTTCTCTATTGTAGTCCTCTGTAGACTGTCTTTAATCTGTAAGAATTCAATCAAGAACGAAACTCCACCACAATATCAATAGTTTCATCTACTTACCACTTGTATTTCTTCTGGTTAGAACAATCTTCAAGACTGGAAAACTACCTTGCGTCCTAAGTCGAAGAGGAGGTAGCAAACAGCCGTCGTGCACCACTATCCAAGGTTCCGAGCAGATAGGTCAAATCGGGACTGACGGTGCCGATCTACTAAATTGAACTTCCCTGGTGTCCGGCGCGGAAGACAAACCTAAGAACCAACATATAGCGTGATGTCTGCTCATCATGTCCACCAACCGGTGGAGCGAGAAAGCCAGGCGGCTCGTGTTGAAGCGACCTGGCCAATCCAAGAATATCCAAGCATGGTGTGATGTTTGAATAAAGACCGTTGAAAAGCCATCAACCAACCTAGACATTCCCCCCTTATTCCTATGCGACTAGAAACACTATTTAAACCTTGTGGTTTGTAAACTCAGTGATTATTATTCTACGAGTTCATCAAGAGACACCATGTCATAGACTATCTTCGTTAACGCCGTCTGGAAAAGTCCTGTCTTGGACTTGGACAATTTACTGGAGGATGTCGTAATTAATTGTATCAAAATTTAGTTTAGTAGTTTGGAATAAGCCAAACTAAGAGTAATTTAGTTACTAAATATTTAACGATACTGTTAATTTGTTTGCCGCCACGTGAGCGCTAGTATTAAAGAAGTCAAGTAATTTATTGTTAGATTGCCACATTTATTAGCTTGTGTTTTTAGAAGTGTTTAATTTAATTTGACAAGTTAGATCTCCGAGTAAATGTAAATTCTTCCCTTTTTGTGTGCAACGGTTTCATACTTGTTTTTTTTTTTAGGATTTAACGTACTTGTAGCAGATTATTTGATTTAGACAAATTAATATTTAAAAGTATTAAATTGAAATTTCTTGTAGTTTAACCAAACAAATTTTATTAGGTTATAAAATTTAATTATCAAGGAGAGTTCTTGTTTTGAGTCGTTTAATAATAGCCCCGTGGGAGTTTGACTCGATGCCGGAAAGTCAAACTCTCGTGTTTGTATTAACATCAGTGTGATGCTTAATGTAAATGTAACGACGTCTGTAATAATTTTGATGAAGCAGACACTTTTGAAACATTTTAAAAACGTCCCTGAGGCGCTTTAGTTTTTTGTATATAAATAAATATCAGGTTAGATATTTATTAACTTGTGATTTAGTTAATTGTAGAACATTCACAGTAATGTTGCCAATACAAATTGTTGTGACAGAATAGGCAAGTCGAGTTATTGTCTCTTCTAGATGACTGTTTTGACGTTAACTTACGTTGGAAATGATTTTCAACACAATTTAGATGGATTGTTGAGGCAATGTTAAATTTTGTTTCTGTTGTTGTAATGAATAAAACATTCATATATTTATTTAATTGTTGCTAATGTCTTGCTTTCTTCCTTTGTAATTTAGTTTACCTCCCACCTTCCTTTTAGACTAAAGTGGCCGTAACTAAGAGGTAGTGGAGTGGGTGGTAACACTATGAGCAAAACATAAACATAACTAAAACTAGAAAAGCTAGAATTAACAGCCCTCTTGATCAACTATGTTCAATATCAGGTTCCTCAAACTTATTTCAATTCCTAACAATAATCATCATATAGGTATTTTTGTGGCCATGGGGACTCCCCATAGCCACAAAAAATACCTGAGGATGTTGGGGTTCGCGTTCTTGTCTGGTGTATTAAAGGTGATTTATCTCTTAAAGGGTACCTATTCTTCTCCACGCAAATGCGCGTGGATTTGAAATTATCTTGCGCATCTCTATCCTGTTAGCTCAATAAAATTAGAATATTCTGAACAGGTAAAAATTAATCTGAACTAAAATCAATAAACGGTACAGTTATAAGAGGCTGTGTAGTAGAGACTTTGAATATTTTCGATTGCTACACCTGTCCAAGCTTTCTACTCTTAAAAGAATCGTGGTTGGGGTGAACGTCTTACCACTGAACAAAAAAGTTTTCAATACTTGAAAAAAAAAATTAACTATCATTAATAGAAACGTTTGTTAGAAAGTAATAGTTTAAGAATGTATGATTTGACGTGTGAAATTATGAAATAAGTTCTAGTATATTTTGTAGTCCTCACATTTATATACATGAAGATTAAATTAGAACCTCCTTAGCTGCTAAAATATAACCTAATTTATTTAAATATCCCGTCATTTTCACCGCGTCATAACACCTATCCAAACTATCCTATGCATAGTTTATACTGACGGTTATGAGGAAGGAATAGGTTTAGAAGAATTGTATTCGCATTTGCGCAGAGAAAGCGTAGAAAACTACTATTTTGTTTTAACAAATGCATCTTAGTACACCTGGTCGGAATTCACACCCCACCCTGCTCGTCGCTGTCCAAATAGACTACGAGATTTACTCCTTTGTCCCACGTGGCCACTGGTCCAGCGTAAAGTATCTTATTTCCCAATGGTGTTTATTGTATTTTATAATGATGAATGTTGTTGCGTGGTCTTAAATTTACCTTTCTTTCTATTATTTTTCTTTTAGTGGGTTAGAAGGGGGGTCATAATAATCGAGAGTAAGATCCATTATCGACCCATGGATACAGCATAGTTTAAGTAATTAAAACAACTCTAACTGGACGTCGCATAATGGGGCGGTATTTTTGTATTCAACTTTAAAAAAATAATAGAATTTGGACCAGTGAAACCATTTTACCGTATTTTAAAATAATACAACAAATGCAATTATAATTATTCTAAAATTTAAAAAACAAACTGTTTGACTTATCTTAATTTTGCTGTTTTCAAATGAATAATGCAGACATCCTCACGTTTATCCAATTTCTGATTCGAATTTTATCATGTATCTAATCTATTGGTTAATTCCTCATGAGATTTATTATATTATATTTATTTAAATAATATAAAACGATTTCACTGGTATTGATTTAACTATTTTTTCAAATATAATATAGAAAACCGCACCATGATGTGACGTCCGGTTCAAGATTTATTACGTTGGTAAATTAGGTAATTTTTTTTAGCACTGCATCTTACTACCCGTTCGGGTTGTACGCCTATGTACTAATTCCACTAATGTCTTAGGGATGAGGGATATTGAATTTATAAGAAGTGTACCCGCATTAGCGTAGAGGGAGAGTGTAAAACCATATATCACCCGCCTCGGTGGCGTAGTTGGCTAACGCGCCAGTCGTGTTGAGTCAGACCACCGAGGACGGGGAGATCGAGGTTCGAATCTCGGTCGGGTGAACTGGGGATGTTTTTTCCTAAATGGTTTTCCACTCTCCCTCCACGCAAATGCGGGTTCACTTCCTCTAAGTTCAACCTTCCCATTTCCTAATCTATTAGTGTAATTAGTACTTAAGCGTATAACCCGAACAGGTAGTAAGACGCGGTGCTAAAAAAAAAACATATAGGTAAAACTTCCCTTGGTACACAGTGCCTTAGACCGTGTGGCCATTGGAGTGGCCTAGGTGTTATTCGTGAGGTGAAATGGGTTCGTAAATCAATTATTGTCACTTCTATCACGGATATGTCATTCGCAGAAACGTGTGCGTGAAATGCATATATAGATACATACTTACATACAAATACACACACACGACCTGCCACAAGTTTTTTTTTTCTTCGAGCTTGAGCGATTACCTAGGACAAGCGAGACGTGACCTTAGTTGGAGATGACCCTGAACTTGGAAGAGTTATGGAGCACAAGGTCAAGGAGAAAGTGGTTGTTGAACCTTTCAGGTTCCTCCTCTGGTTGGAAGTCGCATGAACTCACCTAGTTTGATTCACTGGACCATGAAACAAGATAAATATACTCGGGTCAACATGAAAAGAGACTTTATCTTAACTTTAAAAAAAGTCCCTTGCTCTGCCCTTAAGAATGACACCATTCAACCAACCAACCAACAGTTGATGCCAATTTTCATCTTTGTAACATATATTTTAGCAAACTTTTACCAATGTTGTTTAGTGATATTTATTTTAAATGGGTTTAAATCTTTTTCTCTTATGGTGATTGGACTATACATTCACCCCGATGTATTTGAGAAAACCAGTTGTGTTTTTTAATTCTATAATAATTGGCTTATTTCATGTGATTTTATAAGAGTATGAAACCGCATCTACAGGGAAAGAAGTTTGGCCATCCGACGAAACACAATAGTGACCGTCGCTGACTAGATTAAAATGTTTATCTAACTTATTTTTACTGTAGCAAACCACTGTTCAAAAATTTGTTAATTAATTTCTCTTAAACTAGTAATAGTAATAAACATGAACCTTATAAAAATACCTTCTTATTATGTAAGCACTTGAGTAACGTAGTAACCAGATATTTGAACAAGTACAGCATCAATTATTCTTATGAACGATAATTCACGGTTGACCATTTTACACCCAACGATTTACTTTGTTAATTTCTCATACAACCAGCTTCGGTGGCCACATGATCTAAAGTAATGCTCTCTCAGTAAACTGCCGATAACGGGGAGGTAGAGGATCGAATCTCGGTCAGTGTACTGAAGCTTGTTTTTAATGATGTTAAACCTTTTCAAACTCAGGGCACACTGATTTAAAATTGTCAAAGCATACCTTCATTTTCTTAAGAAGATATTTTGTTGTTAAACTACCGAGTATTAAAATTGTGTCCAAAAAATATTTGTGTGATTTAAACCTAATCCCGACTATCTTTGTTCAGAGGTGAGCAAGTCAGTAAAATCCACAAGTCCTGAGCCAGCTCTACTAGCTAAATTTGAAAGTAAGAGAATAAAAAGCAGTAGATTCACACCACTTACATATTCCAGAACAAAATTTATATCTTAAACCCAATAGAACACCAGCAAATAACTTTATTTAAATTAATTTAAATATGAAAGACCTCTTTTATCCATGAACTAAAGTGCATTAGAAAGGTCTCACGATTGTTTAACAGATGGCAGCGTGAACTCAATTTGATTTAAAATGAGACTTTCCCCCTTTTCTCCTGTATTTTTCATTTATTGCCGGTCCAAGGGCAACATTATGGACTTAAACAACACATTCTACGATTACGTCTGTTGAGTTTATAGCAGGTATTACATGATCATATGTATATTAATTAATGACGTTGAAGGTATTTTGGACCTTTAAATAAGTCTATAAAGCTTCTGTCTCTCTACTAAAATAATAATTCAAGGTTCTAAAACAGGTGGCAGGAGATGCCGGCCTCAGAGACGAGTTCACAGGAGGGTTGAAGGGATGCCCGGCCATGTGCCCTGGCTATGAGCGGCCAGGGTGAGTGCGGGGAGGGGGGGTGCACCCGTCATTGTAGATCCAGAGAGATTAAATATGGACTCTGCTGGGGAGGATACTGCTCCTTCGCTCGTATGTTGAATTGAAGTTATTTTCAAGGACAGCACTTAAATGCTTGTTTTCTTATTCCAGGAAGTGAGAAATTTCTAGAACCAAAATGGGTTGGTGTTTTTTGTAATCATGTTATCTCTCTCCCTCTCTCTCTCTCTCCCTCCCCCTCCCTCAAACACACCAGTAGCTTAAATGTTTAGCTCATCTAGTTTTGTTTACCACTAACGGACAGGTTGACGTTCTAATACTGACCGGGAGTACTGAGAGTAATTTTAGTAAATATTTTCTCAAAATTAATTCTAACAATTTTGATTATATATTTTATCCAAACATTGTTTACCGTTATAAACAAGATAAAATCTTCATTTTCTCACGAAAATGAATTTAAGGGTATTTTACATGGGATAAATTCTCCAATGTTGATCGTTTCTCCACAGCTATTTGAAATACAAAATAAATTATAATAAAGTTTTAGTTCTACTAAAGATGAACATCTTTTATTTGAAAGATATTTTTATAAAACCAATACTTTTTAAGCCTTAAAAAAATATACGAGTATATACTTTTAAATTCAGATCTTTGAAAATGAGTTTGATTCCTATGCTCTTTGGTGGACAAAGAAATGATCTTTTCTCGATTTTTCTTTAACAGTGTAGACTGTAAGTAACAGTGTATATTATTTCATTTATGATCAATGGTGTAGTATTTTTACAACAATGTATAGACCTATTATTTCGTTTCACAAATCTTACGATTTATTAGTAAATCTCTATTTTAAGATAAAAGTGGGAGACTGTGTTGTGCACAGTGCAGTTTTTTTTTAATCTTACAGAAATGAGAGGTCAGACTTATAATCAAAGTCAGCAGTGTGTTTTCCAATTGAATAAGGGGCCGTGGTTAGATATGACATATTAAAACATGTAATATTGTTGAAATTGAGGCTTTCCTTTTCACAGGGAAGAATATAAGGCTGGAATTGTTACCGTGTGCTGTTTTTGCTATGGTAAATTTTGCTGTAGTTAAGTTATTCAACGCGCACCATCTGAAGTAATTGATAATATCAGTACACGAATTATTGACTAACTTAGTTTTAGGTCAGACACAACATACATCCAGCCCTCCAGTCCTCCAGCCCTCAATTCTTATATGTAAAAGGATATACCCCAAATAAACTAATTATAGATTAAAAATTAAATAGCCAAAGCTATTTTATATGTTTTAGTGAGGCTTTACTCGCATTTAAATATCATATTTCTAAAATTGGAAAATAACACCCAAATATATAATAGCTTTGGCTATTTTATTCTAAAATATGCAAACCCTAACAATTATAATAATTGTACAAATAGCAGCAATAAGCAAAATGCCGGGTTGGAGGTGGCTGCGTTATCTAATAGCTCGTGATCTTAATAATAATTTTAAAAATCACATATTAATAGACTCTAGCTTAAGATATGATTGAATAATGGCCCTGGGTACGGGATGATTCCTGGATAGCTCAGTGTTAGAGCATTGGCTTTCTAAGCCAAAGGTCCCGGGTTCGATCTCCATATCCAAGTGTCATTTTTCAATTTTCAGAATATAATTATAGATTCTTCATCCACATCGATAATCGAATCCAGGACCTTTTAATCAGTAGGAAGATTCAGTTCTGACTGAGCTAAGGTCTCAATACATTTATGAATATATTTAGTTAGCTTACGACCACCTGTGTGGTCTAGTGCTCAGTTTTCCTGGCTACAAATACGGAGGTCCAGGGTTCAATCCCAGGAGCTTCAAAATTTTCCTGTGAAGTAGTGGGCTTGCAACGGGGTTAACTCTATCTAGTGAGGACAAATGAAGAGCTACTTGAATAAATAAGTAGTGGATCCAGTCTATAAAACTGAGATTAACAGATGGAAGGTTCATTGCTTTGATCACATGATATCCTTTATCCGCAAATGTTGTCACTACCTTTTCCAAAATATGGCGGCCGCTTGGTTGGTCTGTATAACTCGCTTGCGGATTGACGCTATGAATTTAATTATAAACTGTATAGTTATATAGTGAGTGTGCTCATAAATTTACAAAAATTCCTCAAATTAAATATGTATTTAAAATAATAAGAGATGTGGAAAACCACTTTCAATCTTTTATAATCGGACTCTTGCCTAATGATAGTTTTTAACGATCAAGAATACTTGTGTATAATTTAATATTCCTTGTTTATGTGTTTGTTTGTGTCATGCAACCACTGGGCTAAGCAGTCGAATAGCTTGGTCCATACCTTTCTTTTTCTTTCTTTAGGGAAAGTTTTCCGTGAGAAACACAAGTGTCTCTTGTTAGTTACTTGAATAATTTTCTAAGGACATATTTTTACTAGATCATAAATTCAAACTATTAAATAATTTTAAAGTGTCTCTAATTTTATGTTCACATGGAAATGCATGAATAATATTATAAATATAAAATAATATAATTAGATACCGGTACCAATTAAATAAAATAGAAAACTACATATGCGATTTAATTAAAATGATTTATAAAGCAGTTTTATTTATTAAATATACAACTTTTTACTGATCATATTTCTTAAGAAAATAAATGTGTGATCACACTTTAATGTATACAATTGGCTAGGCATAGTTAAATAAATATGTTCTAAGAAACTAACTTTCTTATAAAAAATTAATGCAAAATTTAGATGGCAAGTAAAAAGTAGAGTTTATATTTTATTCCAAAAAATGTACACCTTATATTGTCTCTATCTATACTTATTTAGATATTAAAAATTCTTTATATGTGTTTTTAATAATAAATAGAGATTAAAAAGAGGTGAATGGAGAGAATGATTGCCTCTATATATGATTGACAGGAATTATTAGTCCTAATATAATATGAGAGAAAAAAAACTGGGCTTGTATCATATAGACTAGTCAAACTTTATATAATATATTTTCAATTAATTAAAGATGTTCAACACAATAAAACTATGTTATTTTTAAAACATAATTAAATTAAATAATTATAAAATAATTTAGAATAAAGATTTATATCTCTAGTGTTTTTACTACGAAACCATTTAAATGCAATGAACTTGATTATGCTCATTACCATCAACTTATTGTATTTGTAACGTATATTGTACAGACTACGTGTTTTTTTTATTCTTCCTTTGGAGAAACGACTAATTAAAAATATATGATCTATTTTAGACTATTATAACATTTAAAAAATACTTTCACAATTTTGGTAAAATGCCACAAGCTTCATGAGAAATATTTTAAAAATATTATTTATACGTTAGATTTGATTATCAGTAAGTTATTTCTTGAAATGAATAAACTAACAAATTACATCATAATTGTTTCAGTGACTTCCACCCAAAAGTATGAAAAATTTAAAAATACGGAAGTATTTAGCTAAGAAAATTTAACAACCACTTTAATTATTCAAGCCAATATTGTCTAACGACTCAGAAAGCCTCAAAACGTAACTGGTAATATAACGGTTATTTTAAATAACACGTTATAAAGAGATAATAACGTGTGATAATCCATTGCGTTAATAGAACATTGCATAAATTACCATGTTAGGGGGAAGAAAATACACCAGAGGTTCGAACCCAGGCTAGAAGTGAAAGTAGTCCACTAGGATGTATCAGTTGGAAGTACGGAAGTATTTTTCTCGCCATAATTTCCACTTCACGATAACTTGTTAACGTTTTGTTGCACGAAAGACTGGGAGAGTTATACTTTTTGTTTTCTATCCAGACACAATAAGATCTTCACACTAATGGTGGGGAGTTAAGTTTGAAACAAAAATAATAAAATAAAACAAAGTCAGCTGGTACGAAATATTCCAGGTCTTTAGAGAATTTAATTTGAACTTGAACGAGATAGAAAGAAATGTTCTCTTGTCCTTTCTTTGTTTTGAGACAAAGGAATCCATTGACGTTCACTTCCCATAGTCTTGTTTTCATTCGAGTCTACTGACGGTGCTGTTGTAATTTAACTAAGAATAAGTGGTGCACCATTAGTTTACGTTTAATTAAGAAACTGATGCTGCCTACAGAAAACTAAATTAATTTATAGCTTTTCTAACCTAATTCATCTTGACTCCAATTAGCTAATCTGTTCCGACACTTTAGCTCACTTGGTGGCATTTGACTATTGAGTCAAAGGTGCTAGGTTTCATTCTTGACATAGCTGTAGTTTTATTATTATTATTAATTCAGATATCGACCGTTAACTTTCTAATCCAATATTTTTTTTGTCACCATGTCTTACTTACTACCTGTTAAGGCTGTATGCCAATATGAGAATTACTCTAATGGGGTAGGGATGAGAAAGAAAGACTTTTAGATAGGTATTCTAAACTCATTTGCTTGGAAAGGGAGTGAAAAACCATTTAATAAAATATACTGACGTTAGCCCCAACCGGAATACAAACTCAAATCTTAACGTTATCAACAGGCGAGTCTGACATGACCTTAGACCTTAAACCGAATTATTTTATCAGCACATGACCTATAAGCTAACTTAATTCTCTGGGACCATATTTTCACCACTATGAAAGGGGGAAACTCCATTTCAACAGTAATAGTTTTTGGACACATGTCGGGAATCAAACACGAGACCCTTGAGCAGATATGCTAGCAACTGATGCAAGGTGTTGGGCTTTGGGGAAGTAGGAGTGCTCACCTTTACAGTGGTGAGTTAATAGTCCTGGGACTGAGTAAAGTATTTTTTTTTTATTAATTCAGTTTGTAAGCCATCCAATGCTCTAATTAGTAGATTTAAAAATTGATCGTTAAAGATCAAAATCTAATCTGAAGCATAGATATTTGCTAAAAAAAATTTATTTGTATCTTTTCTAATAATATATTAACATAATGGACTACTAACCACTTAATTCAAGACAAATATATAGGAAACGTATCTTAAATAAAGTGTACTTACATTCGCGTGGAGAGGAGCTGGGTAAACAGTGATAGCTCCCATGTGTATAATAATTTTCCAATGCACATGGATTTTATTTTAAATCCAACTTAGGGCGACCTAGGGGTCTAGGGGTAAGGTGTCGGACTTCTGTGTTGGGGGTCCAGGGTTCAATCCTCGATCCCGGCACAGATTTATCTGATTGCCAAACCCTTCCTTCGTCTCTGACAATAAGTGTATTAATAACAACTTGTGAATGTGTGGAATGCCAGGCCTACACCGTGGTTCGGATTCCACGTTAAACTGTAGGTCCTCTATTTCATCTCACAATCACCCTACCATCACACATCAGCGTAAGTTCGTATAACCCGAACGGGTAGTAAGACGCGGTGCTAATAATAATAGTAATCTAGATTAATAAAATGAAGAAATGTTCTGTCTTCATGAATGTTTCGCAATATCTACCAGACGCCGATATGTAATTTGGGCTATAATAGACTGTGCACGAACATGTGCACCTGGAAACCACAATTTTACCAATTTGATAAGAATTAACTTTTTTTGACACATCAACCCCGTTCGCCGTTGGCCCTTACATCTCATTTTCCTTTTTTACCCCCAATTGCCCTTTTTACACTTTTTGCTCCTTTTAAACATTTTTGAACGTTTCCTCCTTTCTCCTTTAATCTCTTTTAATCTTGTAATATTTTTTATTTCTATTTTATTAACTTCTAGCCCTTTCTATCATTTTCCCCCTTTTTGAACTTCTAGACCATTTACCCTTTATCCCCTTTTTGCACGTTATAATATTTTTACTACTTTTGACATATTTTGGATCTATTGAACCCTTTTTGCCCTTTTTATGTTCTTTTAACTCTTTACTTTTATTGGATTAACAACTATGTTTTAGAATCAAGTACATTTTAGCCCCTTTTTAGCCTTTTTCTTTCCCATCTTTACCCTTCTAAAATATATTTGATCAATGTTGCCTTTTAATATTTTTACACTTTTCACACCTTTTTACCATAAAATATTTTTTCCGCACAAATCTGGGTATTTCATACTTTTTCCTTAGCACCGTGTCTTACTACCCGTTCAGGTTATACGCTAATATACTAATTACGCCACTGGTTTTAGGTATTGGAAAGATTATATTTAAAGGAGGAGTACCCGCATTTGCATGGAGGGAAAGTGGAAAACCATTTTGGAAAAACCACCCTTAATAAACCCGACAGAGATTTGAACCTCGATCTCCCCGTCATTAGCCGTTTAGTATACTGTGAAAGTAACGGATTATACCACGCGGTCACAAAAGCGGGTTTCATGCTAGTTTTATGTAAAATTACCTTTACATTTAGCTCACCGGAGGCGAGGACATTATAGGATTTAAAAGACTACTTTTCTTTTGAAATCAGAGATTAATACTGATAACTTGTGTCAGTCGTAAATATTTGTAGTGTACGTAATATAACCTTCACCTTAACTATTAGGGGAAAATAAAATATTTCCAAAGCCTCCTAACTATGAATTATATCCAACAAGTATCCCTAGTAAATCATCTACCAAAACACCATCGTTCCTGGACAGCCGTTCCCAAATTTCAAAAGATAAAAATCCTACCTTCCCTAATGACTCATTTATACACAAATTCTCTACCAAAATTACTATACCTCAAAAGAGCAAATATACTGTAATTTCTTTTACATCTCCATTGCTTTGGTTTCACCATTCATATATATAAGTATCACACTCACACAATGAAGATAGAGGTCAGTGCATTATTATTATTCCCGTTTGGGTTATACGCACTTAAGCTAATGAGTAATGGAAGGGTGATTATGATATGAAATGGAGGACCTACAGTTTAACGTGGGATTCAAACCACGGTGGAGGCCTGGCATTCCACACATTCACAAGTTGTGATTAATACACGTCTTTTCAGAGGGGAAGGAAGGGTTTGGCAATCAGATAAATCTGTGCCGGGACCGAGGATTGAACCCTGGACCCCCAGCACATAAGTCCGACACCTTAGCCCTAGACCACCTATTCACCGATGTCAGTGAAGAAAATCTGTAACTCTACCAATAAAAATCACCCCAATCACTCTTGACCGGCTAGACGATTTTATCAAGCATATCAAGAGTAAAGCAACAGACGAAAGGCTCACCGCAGGACTGATTAATGCTGACCTAAGAGGTCACCACCAGGTCAGGGGTCAATTGGTTCAGTTCCTGAGAGCTTAAACGTGGGAGAGGCTGTACCGTAGATCAGCTTTTCGTTTCTCTTTTTAAAAATATTCCTGAATACCTCATCTGATTAGGCCATTTATATTCTTATAGATAGCTCTTCGTGAGAAAAAGCATCGTTTAAGTGATTATGTCATTCCAGAATTTCTCAGAATGTAAATGAAATGGGAATTATAGATAGTCTGTATCACCAATGGATCACTGATCCCAAAATTCCGAGAACAATGAAACTTTACTAACCCTCCAGTGAGTAATTAAAAAAGCCAAAACGCCCCTATGCAACTACTAATAACCTACAGCCGACAAACACCTCACAACTTCACTTTTGATGGCGTTGCTTGGACCAAGACACAGGTTAGAGTTTGATATAATATATATTTAGCTGAGGACAGTTTTTCATAATCTCATATTCCACGCACCTAGCCGAGCAGTAGAAAACTTTTGAATCATATTGAAATTGGTCCCCATTGACGAGGTGGTTCCGTTTCAAATAACATAAAATAGTTTATCTAAACCTCTCTTTCTACTATACTCCTGCTATAGTTTATTTAAACCTCTCTTACAACCACACTCCTGTTATCTAAGCCTATTTTTCTACAAAGATCCTGTTATATTTTATCCAAACCACTGTTCTTACCAAACTCCTGTTATAGTTTATCCAAACCTCTTTTACTACCACAAGCCAATTTAAGTTTATCTAAACCTCTCTTACTACCACACTCCTGCTATGGTTTATCTAAACCTTTATTACTACCACACTCCTACTATGATTTATCTAAACCTCTCTTACTACCACACTCCTACTATGGTTTATCTAAACCTCTATTACTACCACACTCCTACTATGATTTATCTAAACCTCTCTTACTACCACACTCCTACTATGGTTTATCTAAACCTTTATTACTACCACACTCCTACTATGATTTATCTAAACCTCTCTTACTACCACACTCCTATTATGGTTTATCTAAACCTCTATTACTACCACACTCCTATTATGGTTTATCTAAACCTCTCTTACTACCACACGCCTAGTTAAGTTTATATAACCCGCCTCGGTGGTGTAGTTGGCTAACGCGCTTGTCGTGTTGAGCTCGACCGCCGAGGACGGGGAGATCGAGGTTCGAATCTCGGTCGGGTGAACTGAGGGTGGTTTTTCCTAAATGGTTTTCCACTCTTCCTCCACGCAAATGCGGGTTCACTTCCTCTAAATTCAGCCTTCCCAATTCCTAATCCATTAGTGTAATTAGTACTTAAGC
>CABFWB010000116.1:275384-288385 GCA_902151455.1 Timema bartmani | reverse complement strand
TTTATATAAACCTCTCTTACTACCACACTCCTACTATGGTTTATCTAAACCTTTATTACTACCACACTCCTAATATGATTTATCTAAACCTCTCCTACTACCACACTCCTACTATGGTTTATCTAAACCTCTATTACTACCACACGCCTACTATGGTTTATCCAAATCCCCTTTCCTACCAGACTCCTACTATAGTTTAGTTGACCGATAGCCCTAGAACCTGTGAATTTAACAGACCAATCAAACATCTGCTCCTCGTTCAACAGAACAGTCGGAGAGCGCTTGCTTGATGCGTGAAGAAGACGCTAATGCAGCACATGGTGTGTTCAGTGAAAGCGAAGCTAAGGATTTTAACACACGCGGTAGCTGCCAAATAGGAAGGAAGCAGTTCTTCCTCCTCCTACTACTACAACTACACAGCCACGGGGCGCTTATAAAGATGGACCCCCGAAGAACACACGTTTATTGAACTAACAGCTGTCGTGAGAGAAGACTTGTCTTGGCGCGCGCGCAAACACACACACTTCAAGACGAGGATGATTCAGGTAATTAATATCGAGTAGTTGGCACTTCGACTGTGATGTGATGTATTAACTGTGCTGCGTTCATTTGAAAATGTGTGATTTGAATTTTACTAACGTCAGTGTTATTCGTTTAT
Source organism: Timema bartmani (assembly GCA_902151455.1). NCBI lineage: Eukaryota > Metazoa > Arthropoda > Insecta > Phasmatodea > Timematidae > Timema > Timema bartmani. The sequence continues at coordinate 287,727 of CABFWB010000116.1, read as the reverse complement.
ATGTCTATTTTTAAATTTCAAATATTTTTATGAGACAAGTGATTACTCTTCGGAATAAAATATCTTATGGATTTGAGAAAACAAATCAATTCGAGTTTTACAACGTTGACAAATATACGTTGGGTTATTTATTTTATTATTGTATTTTAAGAGTTTATTCTAAGTCTGTTGCTGAGGAAAAGTATTTTTATAGCTAGAACTATCAAATCTTATAAAATTTTACTTAAATTATATTTATAGATATTTAATAAATAATTTAATCATGCTTCAATTGAGAATATTAAAATATTTATTTATAAACACTGATAGTGGCTTTAGAACCAAAATTAATTTCACACAAATAGGCCTATTAAAAATTAAAAACTTTATAATTTTATTTAAATTTCATGCCATTTTTAAAGAGTTGGATCAGAGTGTTGCAGTGAGATAATATAATTCTACACATTTTTAAATTTCCGTTTAAAATTAAAGTATTTTTGGATGAGTCTTGCTTTTGCGTAATAAATATAATTATTTAAAAAATCAATATTATTTTCTTGAAGGTAAATAAATTAGAAGTAATTAAATTCAAGGAGAAAAATAACGACAGCGGTTATATTTAATTTGTTTACCTTCAGTGTCCATGTTGTTATGTCTTCTCTTGCAAGTGAGTGCTTTAGATTCGGAGTTCACATAAGGTGGGTATTTAGAGGACCCCAGAAAGGGTCATTGTTTTTGCGGATTTTATAGTAAAATTTTTGACCAAAATAAATAATATATTATTTTAGTAGAAACAGATTTTAATTTTCCTAACGTAGTTATATCCACATTTGTTGAATATCTGTCATGAGCATATAAGCAAATAGATGATAAACATTTTAAATTAAGAAAAAAGTTGTCATTACATTTTAGGACAGCCGTGACAGATATTCATGATCTTTTGATATCACAATGTGAAGAAAAATAAGCTATGTATCTAGTGGAGCGATATTTTTATTTATTTTCCATAAAAGAGTTTTGATAAAAAAAACTGCAAATATTTTGCACTCAATTCACGTTCCATATACCCGCACCTTAAATAATGATGTCAGGTGCTTAACATACGTATTATTGCACCTCTAGAAACAATAACCCAAGCCTATGTTCAAAGATCGAAGGCGTCAAATTTTCAATTGTCTATCATTGTCGTTGACTACAGGTCAGTGTTCGAACCTTTATCAGGGTTCACTGTGATGTGGTCTTCCATATAACGCTGCGGTCCTTATGTCCTTCTCAATGCTATTAATACGTTGAAGCTGGTGAACTTCCTTTAAAAATTATCCTCCTCATCACAAACACTTTGATTTATTCGTAAATAAAGATGGTTTTATTCTTATTAATCATACAAAATAGTTATTATTTTAATTTTTTCTTTTAATATACCTATGAGATTTCTCCTCCAAACTTATGTATGTTATTTTATTTTTTATCTTGTACTTAATTTCATGTAGAAATGCATTGGTTCATGTACTTCAAGATACATTTAAATTTTTATAAAAAAAATTATGGCAGCTAGAAAAGCTACTAATTAATTAAATTTACGTATTCATATGTAGAGTCGTATGATTTGTAGCCGTATCTTTTGATAGATAATATAAAATCATAAATTACTACTATTCATATAGTAAAATTTAAATATTTGTGCCGTAGAAAAATAAGTTAATATTTTCCAAAGAACTTTTCTAATGAAAATTTGTCTGTAGAGCTTTGTATTATCTTACCCCTAATATAAACAACTATCCCGATTCTTGAACACTTTCTTGCATGCAGAAGTATAATTTTTCATCCCCCCTTTTACTTAAGTTAAACATTAGGGTTGGAGCAAGTTTAATAAAGTTTACAAGATATCTAATTCTAAAACAAGATAAATACAAACTTGATGTTAGGGTCAGTGTGTTTAATGTTTTAAACAAATAAAGCTTGGTATTATGTTACGGACAATGTAGTAAAACAAACAGCGGCTAAGTAAGCCCCCTCCCCCCCACCCCCCCGGAAAACAATAATAACGTATTACACATATCTGTGTTGGTGGGCAAAAGGGAGAGTAGAGATTCAACTTAATAAAATATATGATACAACTCTCTCTCTCTCTCTAAATATATATATACAATTTAATAAAATATATGATATTTTCCTCTATCTCTCTCTCTCTCTATATATATATATAGAGAGATATATATATCATATCATTTCGCTCTCTCACTCACTCTCTCTCTATATATATACATATATATATATTTAGAAAGAGATATATAACATATTTTACTAAGTTTGATTAAATATATATAGATATATTATTTTGTTGATGAGGTCACAATAACATGGCTGAAAAATTTCTTATAGTTATTTTGATTAGTGGAACTCGAGAATATTACGTGGATTAAGTTATTTACCCCATTCAGAGTCGTAAGAAATACGGACCTTCTCCTTGTATTGGAAGTAAGTATTTTTCTTTAGCGATAAAGTTATAGAGAAAATAAATAATATTTTAACATGGTTGACGTGATTTAATGAGTCAAGTTTCAAACAGATGTAATTAAAAAATAAATACTTGTAAGCTACATAACCTCATGTTTCCTTAAATACAAATGCTGTTTCAGCTTTTTAGGTTTCTTGATTTGGAGTTAAATCACCATATTATCTTATTAGTGTACACAATAATCTGGGCTATATTTTCTAGATTGATTTAATAAAACTTAATATATTATAATGATTTCAAATATAAATTTTTTTAATCGGTCTTAAAATTGAAAAATAATCTTCGCCATGTTAGTCCACATTTAAATTGCACTTTTCTATCATTTTCATGAATTAAAACAATTTATTTTAATATATTTGGCAAAGACAATCTTATTGAAAGGGATTTGATAGATCATATTAAATTATCTATACATATAAAAGGGTAAATTTGTCTTTACTTTGAATTTATTATGTTTGTTTTATATATATATATATATACACATACTTAATCACACGCCGTTCCCTCACGTGGTAGACAATAAACTGTGTACATAGCTCAAAAAACAGCTCCACGCTTAATCTATCCTTACTAACTTTCTCCAAACTTTCCTATCCTTGCATACTTCCTTCTCTTCAACAAATCCATACACAGAGTCATACATGCTCTTTTATTCTTAAAACTGTTAATGTTTCTCTTTTACACACATTCACCTACAATATTTAAACACGACTCACATGACTTTATCCTTCCATTTGATTCAAACACTTTACCTTCATATATTTGCTTCGTCACTCGATCCACACTCATCCTCTCAACATGCCTAAACCAACGTAAGGCATTCTTTCTTTTGGATTCCCTTTCGAACCACACTCCTTCAGAACCCATTCGTTACTGACTCTGTCCATACGGGTTTTTCCGATATACATTTCTTGCTCATTCTAACCGCATCCATCTTACTCTTGTGTTGCTCCTGACAAACCCACGCTTCACATCCATAAAACAATGTTGGCGTTAACACGATTTTTTATATTGCCATTTTACCTCTTTCGATACTGATTCATTCTTTGCAATAGTTGACATACACCCAATTGCTTTCATACTTAAGACAGAGTCTGTGATGGACGTGTATACACTAATAAGGGAAACGTATTTGAGAAATGTTGATACTAAGGAAAAGCATTAAAAGAAATGAAAAACTTAGGTTTTAAAAACAAATACAGTACACTCGGTTAGAATTTGAATCCCGAGCCCCTTTCTTTATAACAAGTGGCACACCAAGAAATATACTTTTGGATGGGCACAAAATGTATCAAATCTATAATTTTTGTGGTGTTTGTTTTCCAATCGGGATTAATTAGGGGCACTTTAAATGTTTTTAGCAAAATATTTATTTATACAAGTAATTAATTTGACATATTATTAACTAACCCGCTTATTCAACATATCTTCATTGATTTATATCATAGTTGTACTTAATAAGATAGACATTTATATTAACATTATACTCAATCTAAATGTAGAGTATGTTTTTTATCACCGCGTCTTAATATCTTCTCAGGCTATACGCATATATGACAATTAATATAATGGGCTAGAGATGAGGAGGGAAGCATTTTAGAGGTAATCTACTCACATTTGCGTGGAAGGAGAGTGAGAAACTATTTAGGAAAAACACCCTCAATAGACTTTACAGGGAATCGAGCCCTGGTCTCCCCATCACCAGCAGGCCTAGCATGAAACTGACGCCTTAGACTAGGGGTCGGCAACTGTTCAATCATGATCAACATTTTGACCTCGTGGCGATTTTGTGTCGATCGCGTGAACAAACTACAACGCAAGGATAACCAAACAAAAGCCTTAAAATATAAAGTAACAAACAGTTCATCCGTTCGAGTACTTTACTCGCCACTTTAAGAAACATATGCCACACACATAGTGGGATTTTGGTAGGAAAAATATTATCTGTCTCTTGAATTTTTATTCAAAGTCCTTCATACATTCATACTTTAGGTAATTTCATCTTCAACGATATATAACATATATATATACTAGAACCACGTCATGCTACCCATCTGGGTTATACGCCTATGTACTAATTACACTAATGAGCTTAGGGATTAGAAAGGTTTAACTAAAAGTAAGTGCACCCGAATTTACATGGAAGGTAAGTAGAAAACCATTCAGGAAATTCACACTCAGTGCACCTGACCGGGATCGAACCCCGATCTCTCTGTCTTCAGCAGTCTAGTCCAGCACGATAGTATCGCGTTAGACCACGTGGCCCCTAAAGCAGTTAACAGTATATTTTGATGGATACTATTATTATTATGTGTTCTGTCTTACAACATGTTAATTATTTTGGTCAGTTAACTTAGACCTTTGCCTCCTTCTTCAGCCCCAATAATATAAATACATATAAAATAATATTACAATAAAAGTATTATCAATTTTGACAGAAAAACGTAGTTATATTTGTACTAAAAAAAGGTTTTCCTACCAGAATTATACTATATATCAGACTGCATAGAACAATTTTCATTTGAATAGCCTTATCTGACAACTAGAAACTTTATAATATTCACGTTCACGGATTATTTTTTTTCAAGCACCACGTCTTACTAAATATTCATGTTTTACTCGTATGTACTAATCATGCTATCGAGTTAAGGATTAGGAAAGTTGAATTTACGGGAAGTTTACTTTCATTCCTGTGGAGGGAGATAGGATAGTTATTTAGGAAAACAACTCTCAGTACACCTGACTGGGATTCAAACACCGAGCCCCCTGTAATCGGCAATTAAATATTTTGAGAGAGTGACGCCCTAGACCATACGGCCACCGAATTAGGTCTTTCACGTATTCTTACGTCAAATTATATTATCTACAGCTGTTATCACATATCACATAACACTTATAATAAAATGTTGTAGTTATTTTTCTTAAAGAAATATGTTTATATTTTCTAAACGGCTATTTATATTGAAATTGTAGTGTAGCATCTTTGTTCTTGGCGCCTGAAGGGAAGATGGGAGAGAACGCGGGAAGAAAGGGAAGTAGAAAAGTAGTGAAAAGAAACTTTATACATTGACACACAAATTGGTATGAATGCAGGCCTACCGATGTGAAACTACTCGCCGAAGAGAGTTTTATTTCAGACCAGTTGGGCTTTCGCGAGCAATTATTCCACTTATGTCTCCCTCCCACTTAACCACCGAGGGACGGACACCTGTTCGAATCTTGTCTGGTAGGTTGCTAGTGAGAGAAGGAGAGGAGCAGGGTTCATTATAAGTTTATAACAGGTTCCTGGTCGAGTATACTACCTAAAGAAAATAGATCAAAACTTATATCCAAAGTTCCGTCTTGATATGATCCGGGGATGCGATGTGGTCATGTTTGTTTATCCGTTATATTTCAAACTACTTTCAAACCTTTTTTTTTAAACAATGTATACATAATTTTGGTGAAATCTAAAATCTTGAATCATCCATAAAAGGGCAATACAAATAAAGAATAAAAATTTTACCTAAACATTCGAAAGACCAAACTATATCTAAAATCGACACACAAACTAACATACACCCACGCCCATCTTACGAGACAATAGTATATGAGGAAAAATATATTTAAAAATACTTCATGGCGTCAGCCCGCAATCGAGCCATACCAATCGAGCAGTCACCATCTATTAGTGAAGATAGTGCCAACTTCTGTGGATAGAGGGTGTAATGTTGTTAGAACAACAAGTCCTCTGACCGTTAATCTCAGTTTTCTAAACCGGAGCTGATCTTCTTTTTTTTTAATTTAAGTAGCTCCTCAGTTGAACTTGTTTCAGACCCACTGCTTCACAGTAAAATCTAGAAGCTCCAGGAATCTAACCCAGGGCCTCTGGCTTATTAGCCAACTAGACACTAGAACACAGAGGTGGTCGGATAAAAGTAAAAACTACTGGGTTTAGGTGTGATGAAAAAGAAATTGCTAGAAATGTAATGGGATTGCTCCAAATACCCAAATAATTTGTAAATATTTTAATTTTCCAAGTTAGAAACTTATATAAAAATCTACTTCTCATTGTGTTCAAGGATTTAAATTCGTCAAGCAGGTATAAGATACACCTCTAACACTACACAAACAAATTAAATTTTACATTGAAAGACCGTAAACGGGAAGAGGAGCGTAGTCCCCAAAAATTTCAAAATCAAATATAATAGAACATTTCCAGTGTGGAATAAAATTGAAATATTAACTTACATGTAGAGGGACAACGCCAAATAATTTGAAAAGTCTGACATTATTCAATTTTTAAACAAAGGTTAGTGAATTGTGAAGAGAGTGGAATTGGGGGGATTTAAAGTACCAAGATGCATAGAAAAAAACTTTTTGGCTCGGTATAAAATTGATATATCTTAGAGTAGTCACAAAGACCACCCCAGATTATCAGAAAATACTAAAAACTAGGTCCAAAAATAAGGCGCTCAAAATTTCTTAATCAATTAGTGAAAAAAACTGATTGGTGTAGTAGAAACTAGAAATATGGCAGGTAATTACAGGTACAGGGACAAATATGTGTCTATACTAGCACATTATTTTATTTATGCTGTTTAATTCTCTTTTTACCTTCTCGCTAACTGAAAGGTAGAGAAAGTATTGTGATCGTCAAAAAAATCAAACTCGAGATTTTGATGAATCTCTACATTTCATGACCCCCGAATCAGAAAAAGTGGTGTTTGAGTTTCCATCCGTCTGTCTATACCTCCAACTAGAGCCTAAACTTTTACCGATTAGGCTAAAACTTGGTTTTTTGGAATTGGTTATCCAACCCTAAAAATAAGGGTAGTTTACTGAAGGGCAAAAAGATAAAAAGGCGATTTTCTCAAAATCGGCTCTAACGATTTTGATTAAATTTCATTTCTAAACATTTATAAATATTCCAAATCAAATGGCTACCCTCAATATTTCGGCATGAATTTAAGGGCTACGGTCTGATGCATAAATTATAATTTTTTATCATATCTCCGAAAAATATTTGAGTTATGAAATTACTTTTCATTACAAATATATAGATCTATTTATAATACAAATATAATTTAAGTTTGGGTTTGCAAGTGTTTATTATTTAGTTTCACATATATTACGAGCTTTGAGTAAATATCTCCCATTTTAAACACTAGAGCGAGAAAGTCCGTGCGGAGTTCCGTACCATAGATTTTAGTTCTCATAATACGTAAAGTACACCTATTTTTACTTTCTCTCTATCTTAGAGGTAGAGAAAGTATGGTGATCGTCAAAAAAATCGAACTCGAGATTTTGATGAATTTTGACGTTTCATGACTTCCTGAATCCGAAAAAGTGGTTTTTGAATTTCCGTCTTTCTGTCTGTCTGTCTGTCTGTCTGTCTGTCTGTCTGTACCTCCAACTAGAGCCTAAACTATTTTACCGATTGAGCTGAAACTTGATATCTAGGGTTTTCATAGGGTTGCCCCGAGGGGTTTTTGGAATTGGATATCTACCCCTAAAATTAAGGGTAGTTTACTGAAGGGAAAAAAGAGAAAAAGTCGATTTTCTCAAAATCGGCTCTAACGATTTTGATTAAATTTCATTTATGAACATTAATAAATATTCCAAACAAAATGGCTACTCTCAATATTTCGGCAAAATGGCTTTAAGGGCTCCGGTCTGATGCGTAAATTAACATTTTTTATAATAGCTCCGAAACTATTTGAGATATGAAATTACTTAGCATTACAAATATGTATATATATTTATAATACAAATATTTTATTCGAAACATATTTTTATAAAATCAATAATTTTCAATCTATACGCAATTATATATATATTTTTAGCTTTTTGGACATTAAAGCTTAAGTATTGCGATCGTAAAAAAAACTAACCTGAAATGTTGATGGATTTCGACGTCTCATGACCCCCCGAACCCTAAAAAATAGTCTTTGCAATGCCGTCTGTCTGTGTGTCTATTAAAACTTAAAATTAAGGGTAGTTTACTGAAGGGCAAAAAGAGAAAAAGTCGATTTTCTCAAAATCGGCTCTAACGATTTTGATTAAATTTCATTTATGAACATTAATAAATATTCCAAACAAAATGGCTACTCTCAATATTTCGGCAAAATGGCTTTAAGGGCTCCGGTCTGATGCGTAAATTAACATTTTTTATAATAGCTCCGAAACTATTTGAGATATGAAATTACTTAGCATTACAAATATGTATATATATTTATAATACAAATATTTTATTCGAAACATATTTTTATAAAATCAATAATTTTCAATCTATACGCAATTATATATATATTTTTAACTTTTTGGACATTAAAGCTTAAGTATTGCGATCGTAAAAAAAACTAACCTGAAATGTTGATGGATGTCGACGTCTCATGACCCCCCGAACCCTAAAAAATAGTCTTTGCAATGCCGTCTGTCTGTGTGTCTATTAAAACTTAAAATTAAGGGTAGTTTACTGAAGGGCAAAAAGAGAAAAAGTCGATTTTCTCAAAATCGGCTCTAACGATTTTGATTAAATTTCATTTATGAACATTAATAAATATTCCAAACAAAATGGCTACTCTCAATATTTCGGCAAAATGGCTTTAAGGGCTCCGGTCTGATGCGTAAATTAACATTTTTTATAATAGCTCCGAAACTATTTGAGATATGAAATTACTTAGCATTACAAATATGTATATATATTTATAATACAGATATTTTATCCGAAACATATTTTTATAAAATCAATAACTTTCAATCTATACGCAATTATATGAATTTTTTTAACTTTTTGGACATTAAAGTTTAAGTATTGCGACCGTAAAAAAAAACTAACCTGAAATGTTGATGGATGTCGACGTCTCATGACCCCCCGAACCCTAAAAAATAGTCTTTGCAATGCCGTCTGTCTGTGTGTCTATAAAAACTTAAAATTAAGGGTAGTTTACTGAAGGGCGAAAAGAGAAAAATTTGGTTTTCTCAAAATCTGCTCAAACGATTTTGATTAAAATTCGTATCTAGGCGTTGATTAAGATTATAAATAAACTGGCTATTTTCATTTTCCTATGAAAATGATTTTTAGGGTACTTTACAGAAGCGTTAATTTCCGTATCTCCACAACTATTTGAGAAACTAAACAACTTATCATTGCAAAATTGTAGGACTATTAGAAATAAAAAACTTTTATTTGACATATATTTTTATAGAAGCAACAGTTTCTGAGATATTTGCTAATATATTAATAAAATTTTGTGAGCTTTAATTGTAAACATATACTACTTAAGTCTTAACGCAATAATTCTCCAATGCCATAGAGTAATTATATATAAGTATCTAAAAAAAGTATTTTATTTTTCCTTAAAGCTCTTAGGAGAAATGTTTGCACAGCAATGATCTATCTCCATTTTAGACTCAATAGTCAATATTTACATTTTTTAATGGTCAAAATGTATAAATGAATAATTAAATACCAATGCTATGACTTGAAGATATGCAACACCTTATAAAATGTTAAAATTTTAACCAGAAATCGAAAATTTAATACGAAGTGTTGACCATTGTGGAAGACATTAAACTGTTTGAAATGCTCTTAGGTAGACAAAAATGCGCCCTTTTCTCATTGATTCTATATCATTTTATATTATTTTATGCGTGTTCTTATGTGGAGTGGTGATGATACAATGTACATTATTCCATTCAGAAATCTTGTGAGTTTATAGAAAGAGAGAGAAAGTCTGTGCGGTGCGCCGTACCATTTATTTTCTAAACTATTTTGGTATCATGTAATCTAAAATATTAACCAAACACATTTTACGTTTAAAATGTATATTTGTATTAACATAATGTTTTCCAGTTATTTCATGTAATTTGATTTTAAAGACCAAAGTACCCTTAGAAAATAAATAGTACTTTATGTCTTACTACCCGTCCAGGCTATCCTCATAATTACACTCATGGTGTAGGAATATGAAAAGTAAAAGGTGTATTTTGTTGGCATTTGTGTAGAGGGATAGTGTTTAGCCAGTTCGAAAAGGACTAATCTCAGTACACATGATGGGAGATGAACCGTGACTTTTAGGTCACTGTCAAATCAGACCAATTCAGGTTAACCCCCTAGCTCAAGCGCTTACCTATCTGGGTAGTTTGATGATAGAATTTATGGCTATATTTATAAATGAGTAATATTCTAACTATTGGGCCAAGAGTTGTATTTTACATGTATTCCAAGTGTAGTGTGACTACACGAACTGTATAAAGTAGGCCTGTTTTAGGTACGATGGCGCTATATATGCGTATGTGACGTGACCTGACGACGCCGTGGAAGATATAGGGTGGGATTGTCAAGCACACGTAATATATAAGCTTCATTGAAGATGATGATTTAGATGCAATCTTCGTGATCCCATTACGTTGAATGAGGGAGTGTGTTTCTATCTCATGCATTAACCCCTCCCTTTACCCCTTAATATTACTTTATGTATTTTTATTTTTAGCCTAGCTAGATTCTTGTTTCTTTAATACCAAGCCTCATTTTTTAGGACTACTTGAAATTTTTTTTTAATATTGAGCTTTATCAGCATTTATATAATAGGCTATTGATTACAATTTTAAATTTGAAAAATTTTTGATACAATTTTATAATATTCCTTACAAAATATTGGAAAACATCAGTTATCTTTATTTTAATTTAGATGACTAGCAGTTTGATCCGTGCATTTCTTGGCTACCCCAGGCAATTATTTTCTGAGCTTAGAAAAATAAATTCTTAGTTTGGTTTCTTCTTCACCAATTTTTGATAAATTAGAAAAATCTAGTCAAAAATTTCAAATTCGAGCTTCATGGTACACAGGGGCTACTGATTCTAAAATGTAGTCCTCTTCCTGCGGTATATATCGTGCAATTCTCATGAAAATTAAAAAAAAAAAATCTTTATATTTTATTAATATAGATGCATAAACTGCTGATAGCTAGCACACACCAGCATTAAAGATAATAACATATTCTATTATTCTAATCTATTCATTAAGACAAATTATGTGATAAATAATCCAATTATAGCTCTCATGTTCAATTTATGGGCAAATATATTAATGAAAAATTTCTAACTTAGCAACTGAGTGTTAAGGGAAGGCAAGTACAAATATAAAGGACCCTTGTTCTCTCCCTACCAGGTCCAAGAATCGTTATTAGTATTTGTCTGCGGATGAGTACAGGAGATATATTATGTTTCATGGGCGCTTGTTAGCAGCCACGTATAGGTATCAGATTCATTTTGTCTAGGCATTTTGTGTGGATGAGAATAATGACTTACAACTGATGGGATAGCTAATATTAACGTCATCACATAATTCCTAATTGTCTCCCGTAGTAACTGCAACAGTGTTCAAACCCTCTGATTTGTCATACTTGTAGTAGATTGGATTTACAGATATTGGAAGGTTGAGTTTCAAGCATTTAGACTTTGGACAGTTTTACACATTTGTTTTATATAATATTTTAATCCCTTCTTAATTTTTCTTTACTTAAGCCTCCTAATACGCATTCCTTAGAATAGTTCACTAACGACCTTTGTGTCAAACGTAATCAAATATAAGCCTTCCACACAAACGAATGTTTATTATTAAAATAGGATTGTTTTTGAAAATTTGTTTACCTGTCCAATTTAAACTATTATCAAATTAATCTACTCATTTAAGAACCAAATTGTAAAAGTATTTCATATGATAAAAATGTGTTTGGCCATTATGCTCATAATGAAATTTTTTCAAGAGGTTCCCTCCCACCCACCCATTGCATCATATATTGGAGGACATACATCTAGATTTGCCTGAAGTTAGAGTGGGAAACCATTTTGAAAAAAAA